>JARBWK010003768.1:0-11672 GCA_030556195.1 Anolis apletophallus | reverse complement strand
CTTCCAAAGAAAAGAAGTCCACCATCTTGCGAAGCAGTCTGATCTACAAGTGACAACTTTCCCATTCTTTTTGGTAGGGCTCACTGCTTCTTTTTTTCACCCATGTGTTCATTATATTCAGAACATGAATGGCCAAATATCTTTGTTGTCTAGTCCTATATCTAGACCTAACACTGAGATTTCCAAATAGAGGATGGCAAGGGAGCATTTCATAAAAGGCTGCTTTATAAAATAGCTGTCAAGCATATCAATCCCAGCACTTCTTTGAAATGAATGCAATAATTAACTTAAAGAGCAATTTGTTTCTCTGTGTTTATTCTGAAATATTAATGTGCCATGCTTCCTTAATGAAGTTACTGTTGCCAGGCTATAAAAGTCAATATGCTACATAATTCAATAAAGCAAAATGTAATCTCTACCCATGACTGCTTCAATCACAGTTGTATGTCCCCTGCTCAGTACCCAACTCCCCTAGTAGGTAAAAAGGATAATCCAGACTGTTCTAATGGAAGAATCAAATTAGTGAAGGCACTGAAATCCATAATTATTTCCATGGGTGTACTTCCAGTTTTATAATGCCTGTTTATGTTCAGAACTGAGGAGGACCATTTTCTCCAGTTCTTCTCTAGCTTGGAATAATCTCGAAAATTTCCATGCATCATCCATGAGGCAAAAGCACCTAACACCATCTGTTTTGTTGGTATATGCACAGAAGGTATTTCATATAAACTCCTTATTTTCAGTAAAAACCATCATTGGTTGCTGTGAAATTGCCTGAAATGCATCCAGTTAGGACTGAAGTAGATTGATTCAAATCTCTTCTCACTTATGAAGGTCACCAGGGTCCTAGTCTTACATTCCATTGATACCCAAATCAACTGAATATACACAGGGTTTGATATAACAGGTTAATGTTTTATTTAGTCCATCTGCACTAGTTAGTTAGGATTAACAGTATAAATTAGGTTTATGGGATCAGAGGACATTTTCCTTGATTTGTCCCACAATGACTACCTGGTCAACCAGATAGGATTCAGGAATGAGGGAAAGTGTTTTAATGTGAGCATTTCACTTTGGCGAGATCCCAATGGAAGGCAAATGGGCTCTCATGTTTTCTTCTGGTTTTAGTTTGAACTTTAACAAAATATTTAAAGTTAAGATACTCAATTTTCTCTTTGCAATACGTTTCACAATTTGGATGGCCTTTTTAATGTTCAGACTAAAACCCAGAGTAGGGTCACCATCATGATCTGGAAACCACCATCCATCCCTGTTTATTGGAATCCACGCTGAGTCCCTCAGGGGAGATAGGGCGGAATATAAATAAAATATTATTATTAGTAGTAGTAGTAGTATTCTGAAACAAAAACACAATATGACACAGCAAGCAATATAAATAAGCTGGATTTCGTATCACAAAATCACAAGTCTAACACTTCCCAAGCATTTAGGACTGTGTGATATATTTTTGAATGATGTGCGCAGATCCAAGTAAAATGGCCTTTTGCAATTGACTGACTGTGATTTTGTCAATGTTTATTGTTCTCAAATGCTTATTGTTCTCTATTATTATTATATTTTATCATGTTTTGAACCATCTAGAGGTTATCTAATAGTTATTACAACCATAATGAAAAAATAATTTCTCTCCATTGCTAGATGCAAGAAAGGGGGCCTTGTCTCGTGGGTCCTGAATTATTCACTAATAAGAAAAGGTAAAGGTTTCCCCTTGACATTAAGTCTAGTTGTGTCTGTCTCTGGAGAGTGGTGCTCATCTCCATTTCTAAGTCGAAGAACTGGCGTTGTCCATAGGCGCCTCCTAGGTCGTGTGGCTGGAATGACTGCATGAAGTGCTCTTACCTTCCTGCTGGAGCGGTACCTATTGATCTACTCACATTTGCAGTTTTTCAAACTGCTAAGTTGGCAGAAGCTGGGGCTAACAGTGAGAGCTCACCCCACCCCCCAGGTTCAAACCACCAACCTTTTGATCTCAAGTTTGGCAGCTCAGTGATTTAACCCACTGTGATGGGAAAATCTGTCAATTTTGTTTTCATTCATTTTCTGAATTTCTCACTAGCATTCTCATCCTATTCTATTTCCATACCAGATTATACAGGAGATTCTAGTTGTCTTTTTCTGTGCCCTCTCTTCTCTGTCTAACAGACACACAAGCACAAGTGCTCCACTATTTTATTATATATGTTTGTACAAGTTTTTGCATACATTATTCCAAGGTATGCATTTTGTATACACTTTAACTGCTTCTGTTAAGTATGCTGTAAACATCCAATGTACGATTGTCACCTACAGAAAATAACAAAATGTCCATTAAAATAAAGATGAAAAAGAAATATGTTCTATAAAATAATTTCAAGATGGAAAAAATGTGCATTCCCCCCATAATTTTGTGTGCAATATTTTCCATCTGAAATGTACCCTAAGTCTCACAAATGTCCAAACACAAATGTCCAAAGGTACTATACATTTTGGTGAAAGGCATGACTAGTTTAAAACATATTATCTCCATATAGGAAGACAAATGCAATGAATTTCTTTCCCATCCCTATTCATAACTTTCAAGAAAAGGCAACCATTAATTGTCAATGGATATGTGTTTTCGAAGACTTTCATGGCCAGAATCACTGGGTTGCTGTGAGTTTTCCGGGCTGTATGGCCATGTTCCAGAAGCATTCTCTCCTGATATTTCACCCACATCTATAGAAGGCATCCTTAGATGTTGTGAAATCTCTTAGCAACTAGGCAAGTGAGGTTTATACATCTGTGGAACATCCAGAGTGGGAGAAAGAACTCTTGTGTGTTGGAGACAAACCCACTAAGAAAATTCAACAAATGCTACATTCAACAAAGGACAAGACGGATCCTTCTACCTCTGCATGCAGCTGTGGACAAGTCGTCACAGGGACCACCAAACACAGCATCGCCCAAACATGAATCAAGGAACACGAAAGGCACTGCAGACTAAATCAACCAGAGAAGTCAACCATAGCAAAACACTTGATGAACCAACCTGGACATAGCATATTATTTGAAAATGCAGAAATGCTGGACCACTCTAACCACCACCATGTCAGATTACACAGAGAAGCCATTGAAATCCACAAGCATGTGGACAATCTCAAAAAAAAAGGAGGAAACCATGCAAATGAACAAAATCTGGCTACCAGTGTTTTAAAAAACTTTAAAATCAGGACAGTAAAGAATGAACAACACTCAAAAACAGGGGAATTTCAGACAAGAAACAATCAGGGCCAGCTAACACCACCCAACAAAGGATACCCCCAGGCAGGAAGCAGCCACACTTTGAAGCTGCAAGGCTATTCAGTGGTAATCAAGCTGGCCAATTGCAACATTCACATTTGCCTAAAACAAACAAGTGTTCTTTCTCCCACCCTGGATATTCCACAGATACATAAAGCTCACTTGCTTCATTTCCAACAGACTTTGTAAGCTCTGAAGATGCAAAGTGGAACATTGGCATAGAGCTGGAACATGGGAATGTGGCGCAGCTGGCTAAGTGTCTGGCCTGCCCAGGTCGAGGTGGGTGCTCGACCTTTAAGTGTAGTCTGCTGCTGACCTTTGCCGCCTGAAATACAGTTGCATCTGTTAAGTAGGTGATAAAGGTACCACATTAAGTGGGGAGGCAAATTTTGACTGAATTATGAGGCCATTAAAGAACTCCAGGAATGCGGAAGAACAACAAGGGACACTGGAAAACGCTGAGATGAGGAGTGTGTCAGCTCCCTCTGGTGGCCAGAGTTTGCCTCTATTCGTTTATATGTGTGTTTGTGAAATAGCAGGAATTGTCTGCCAAAAGTATGTGTATCTGTAATCCGCTCTGAGTCCCCGTCAGGGTGAGAAGAGCAGAATATAAATAAAGTACATAAATGGACATAGGGCCCAAAAAGTTCACAGCAGCCCTGTTAATGGATAGATTTCCCACAGTTAAATGTCTGAATTTCAAGTTGACTATTGGATGCTGTTCTTCTTTGAAAAGCCAGCCTTTAATATATGCAATATTGTTTTTAAAACTGCATGGACATTGGAGTTTTGTTCAGCTATCTGTGATGTCACAATGGGAAACTATTCCTCGAAGGCTACAAACAAATCAAAGCAGATGCCAGGATAGTACCTGTACCGATTAGGAAGGTAGTCTCCATAGCAACAAAAACCATGCCAAAGCTCCCTCAGAAGAAAGCATCTCTGCTGCCAAACATTCCTCTCCATTTAACAATTCAGATTGCTGAGCAATGCCCATCACTTCAGCCGAGCTGGAAGACCCGACTGGAATATATTCCAATGTGCAGAAATAGAGTGGACACCAAAGTTCCAGCAGTAAACAGAAAACACCACCTTTCTTAATTATGGCAACCACTTTGGCTGTGTTAAACAACCTGGAGCGACCCCTGGAGAAGGGCTGCACAAGTGAAAAACCTTCTAATCAAGGTGAAAGAAGAAAGTGCAAAAGCTGGGTTACAGTTAAACATTTTAAAAAGTCAAGATGATGGCAACCAAACTGATTGATAACTGGCAAATAGAGGGAGAAAACGCGGAGGCAGTGGCAGCAAATAACAAGCTATCCCAAAAGAAATGATTGTAGCAGATTAAGCAAACTTATTATTTGTGGGACACATAAAAGGAGGTTGGCTTATAGTACTTCTTCATAGTCAAATACATGGTCTAATGAAAGACAAAAAGAAAAGAAAAATTCTGTATTTTAGAGAAAATGGAAGATAAATGATTATGTGGTTAAACAATTTATTCATGTAGACTAGTAATAGTACAGGCATAAGAATGTTTCTAGCACTGAGATGTTTTTGCATCTCATATCATTCTAGTGCTTTTGGGTTTTGGAAATAGGACAAATGAGATTTATTTATCATATCAGAAGCAAACTGAGGGTACAGTTGTAATGTAATTTTAAAAAAAACAAAAGTTTGAAAAACATGGCATTATACTAAATGTCATTGACCAGTAGCTGGCCACTTGGCGTGCCTCTGGTGTTGCTATAAGAAGGTCCTCTATTGTCCATGTGGCAAGGCTTAGACTGCATTGTAATAGGTGGTCTGTGGTTTGCTCATCTCCATACACACATGTCATGGACTCCACCTTCCGGCCCACTTTGTGGCATCTCATGGTGCCAGAGCACAGTCTATTCAGCGCCTTCCAAGTCGCCCAGTCTTCTATGTGCCTAGGAGGGAGCCTCTCATTTGGTATCAGCCATGGCTTGAGGTTCTGGGTTTTAGCCTGCCACTTTTAGACTCTTGCTTGCTGAGGTGTTCCTGTGAGTATCTCTGTAGATCTTCTAAAACTACTTCTTGATTTAAAGCATTGGCATGCTGTCCAAACAGGGGATGGGCAAGAAAAGTCACTGCCTTGGTCCTTGCATTATGGGCTGCTATTTTCTGGCAGATGTCAGGTGGTGCAATACTGGCTAAGCAGTATAACTTTTCCAGTGGTGTAAGGCATAGACATCTTGTGATAATGCAGCATGTCTCATTAAAAGCCACATCCTCTGCTTTAGCGTGGTGAGAGGTGTCCCACACTGGGCGTGTATACTCAGCAGCAGAGTAGCAAAGAGGTACGTACCTAAACATTCTCAAACTGTAAGGAATTGGTGATGTAGATTTCAGAAGAATATAAAGTTGTTGGGTCACCTTCATTTTAATTCACTATTTAAAGTGGAAACTTACCACGTAGAAAGCTATGGGAAATGAGACCTGCTGCTTTTTAATTGAATTTCTGAAAGCTACAAAAGTACGTCTAAGAAATGGTTTGTAATCAGGGTTGTATATAAGGTCTTTTTAATGCCTTGCTGAATATTAATAAAAGTGTGTCATATGCATTTTCTGCAGCCAGAGCCACAATAATATATTATTATGTGTCATTAAAGACTTCTAAGGTACAGGAGCAATTTTCAACATAGTAGTCTATGGAAGAGAAGCCAAATAAGATTTTACGCCTTTGAGAATTAGTGGGAGCAAAGGTTTTCTAGATCAGAGCCCTGGAACACTTGGAATAAGGAGGTAATTCTTTCCTAATTTCATCTCAAAGGTAGCGAAAAAGGATTTCTAGCAGTGTTCTTTCAACTACAAAAAGTTTGCAAAAATTGTGCACCTTTTGAAGACTATTTGCAGTTCTGCATGAAATTCAAATGTGGTACTTATATACATATACATATATGCATACATACATATATACCCAGCTGTTTCCTGAAGAAAAAAGCAAACTATCTTAAATTAGAAAGATTCTCAAAAATCCAGGAATCTCATCGTGAAAATGGGCCAGATCCTCTATAGGCAGGCAGGAAGCTTAGTAGGCCCGGCAGCCTCCTTCAGAGAACCATAGTCCTGAATGTATCGTTGGCACGAGATACGGCTTCGGGCCAACTCCACATGGATATACTGTGCAGACCCTTTGATCTAGTGATGTAAGTCTGCGTTGAACGTCAAAGTGGGCATGATGGATGGCAGCTGTTGTTTAAGCTACCTCAGCTCCTCGAGAATGTAAACCTCGTTAGCAACTCCAGGTGCAAAGGGGAGTCAGGCCTGTCTCTGGCCTGGGCCTCCCCGCTTATCTTCCAGGCTTGCTTTAGTAACCTTGACCAGTTCATCCCGCATTCTTGGTGCCAGGCTCTCACGAGAAAGACAGGCAGGCCAGGCCAGATCTTTATGAGGGAGACAGGCTGGCCTTGAAGGAATCTTAAAGCCATCATGGCTATAGTATTGTTCATGGGAAACTGAGGCCTGTGAGGCTTGGGGCCTGACAGATACTTAGTGATCTCATGGACCAGCCTATGCCAGAGCTCCCTGTTGGCTGTGGCCACCCCCAGCTCCCTCAAAGTCATCAGGCACTTCAAAGATACCATTCTTGATCTTTAGAACATCAGGTGTGTTGTTCACCTCCGGTACCGTCAACCGCTAGCCTTCCTTTCAGCTTTGAGCTAGCTGCGTCATCACATCTGGGCCTAGTTGAACTTATCCTTTGTTCCTCTCCAGTATCATTTTGACCATCTTCTGACCAGGGAGCCCCATCTTCTTATGGCATACCGACATATCTCTGGTTATACTGGTCCATTTAGTTTTCATGGTGGGAATACTGGTGTGGGTTGCCATTACCTTCCCCAGGGATCATATTTAGTCTGATCTCTCTGCCATGACCTTCCCATCTTGGTTGTTCATGCTTCCACTCATGGTGTCATTGAGGTACTCAAGCTCCAACACGGTAACAATCATTTGCTGGAGAGCTGCAAGACTATTAAATGCTAATCAAAGTGATCAATTGCAGCATTCACACTTGTCTCAAACAGACAAGAGTTCTTTCTCCCACCCTGGACATTCCACAGATATATAAACCCCATGTCGCCCCCTGGGGCCCTTGGAACCTGACCTCCCTGGATAAACCACACAGCAGCTAAGGTACAACGGGTTTTATTTAGAATAGGTAGGTATAGGAAAGAGCCGGAGGCAATACAAGGCCTCCAGGTAGCAACAATGAACAGGAACGTGCGGCAAGCATATAATCCGCACCAACAGAATTCCAAGCGGAGGAAAACAGGAACAAGCCGGATGCAATGGAAAGTCTCTTAAAGGATCCCCATCGGGTTATAGAGGCAGGGAACAGCTTCTTAATAGCAATAGAGTTCTTTAGCAATAACGTCTCTGCAGGAACAGCATGGGATCTGCACATAAACGTGGCAGTAAGCAGGAACAAGGCAGCCCGATGTTGGCTGAGTGGCAAGACTTCTGGAAGGCCCGAAGCGGCCTCTCTCACAGAAGCATCCTCCTAAGCGCGTCGTTGGTACGAGATACTCTCAATGGGTATCCCGGGCAGTTATAGTATTCCCTGGCTTTGATCTACATGCGTCGAGTGTCAATGCTCCATGATTGATGATCGCCTATATGCTTTGGTTACTTCAGCCTCTCTGGAATACCTTGCTCATTAGCAAATTGCAGCTGGCAAAAGGGAGTCACACTTGAGGCACCTACTAGGCGCTCCACTATCAGGGAGGCTCGTTTGAGTAACCTTGATCTATCCATGCTATGCATTCATGACTGGTTTCTCACGGGAACTGCAAAGAGGCCCGGGGGGAACTCTGGAGTTAAGCAGGCTGACTTAGAAAGCATCTTACAGCCGTCCTGGCTGAGGTGCCGCTCAAGCAATACTGAGGCCTGAGGTCCTTGAAGTGTGACACCCCACTTGTCTTGTTTCCAACAAACATCACAACCTCTGAGGATGCTTGCCATTGATGTGGGCAAAACGTCAGGAGAGAATGCTTCTGGAACATGGCCATACAGCCCAGAAAACTGAAAGCAACTCAGTTACTATAGAGTTGTCCTGGAAGACCTAGAAAATTCCTGCAAAGGTCATTTTTTTGGATATGGATAAGTGAAACCACATGTATTGGTCCCAGGAGTATGGGGATAATACTTTTCTTACAGATTTATTTCCAATGATCTCCAGTGTAGGCAATTGCCATTATGACCACATATTTTAAAAACTAGCTCTGTTTCAATAGTTATAGATTTCTTGTTCAAGTCATACAGTCTCTTTCCATTATCTCAACATTCACAAAAGAGCACAAACAAGTTGCAAAAATGAGATAATAATTCCTAAATCAAAATAATGGTAGCAAAAGGTAGTTGTTTACATAAGTAAGCTAATCTCTCTCTCTCTCTCTCTCTCTCTCTCTCTCTCTCTCCCTCTCCCTCTTTGATTGAGCAAGATGGACGGACTGTTGATTTCAGAAGGGGCACAATCTAATGGTCGTTGGTCTAAATCAAAAATACATTTGAGGAGTCTTGCCTTTCTCTATCCAAAGGCTGCAAATGGAGCCAAATCGAGAGGAAAAAAGATTGTAGAGAAGATTGCATCCTGTACTCAGGGCCATTCAAAGAGTTAGTATTGTTGGAGGCACAGGGCAAATTGCTTGGTCACATAGCTTCATCACTCTCAGCCAAAACAACAGTCCATTCTTCTGTACACTATTCCTGGCTTTCTCTGTCTTTCCATCTTCAAGTATTTATTGAGCGGAATCATTATCACCTCTCTTTCCCCTTTTATCTTGGTTAAACAGGCCTGGCATTTTCAGCCCTCGCTCCTGTAATCTTGCCTTTATCATCTAGCCTTATCTCTTCTCTGAGAGCAGACAATTTAAAGATAGGGGTAGTTTTGAAGGGACCATTGGTGGAGATGAACTCCAATTTTATTGCCGCTATTCACTTTTCCTTGAGCCTTTTCAAGGAAGTCCGTTGAAGCAAAGTCTTTGTTTGCAGAAGAGATATCTATAATATTCCATTATTCTATTCGCTAACACCTTGAATGGGTTTGGAATTAACAATGTTCAGTGGGTTATTAAATTCTACAGTGAGACGGAAAGTATTCTAAAAGATTATGAATACAGACAGTATCAGATCTTCCAAAGCCACAAATTAGTAAAGCTTGCACCCATATGGGAAGACGGAGTTGTGGTTCTCACAATGTTGTTAGAGAGCAGTGTTTCTCAACCTGGGAATCGGGACCCCCGGGGGGGGGGGGCATCACAAGGGGGTGTCAGAGGGGTCACCAAAAACCATCAGAAAATACAGCATTTTCTGTTGGTCATGGGGGTTGTGTGTGGGAATTTTGGCCCAATTCTATCATTGGGGGAATTCAGAATGCTCTTTGATTGTAGGTGATCTATAAATCCCAGCAACTACAACTCCCAAATGTTAAGGTTTATTTTCCCCAAACTCGATCAGTGTTCACATTTGGACATACTGAGTATTTGTGCTAAATTTGGTCCTGATCCATCATTGGGTTAGCAAATCGAAATAATAAATAAATAAATAAATATTGTTTCAGTCTACAGTGCTCTCTGGCTGTAGATGAACTACAACTCCAAAACCCAAGGTCAGTGCCCACCAAACCTTTCCAGTATTGGGTTGTTGTAGGTTTTTTGGGCTATATGGCCATGTTCTAGAAGCATTCTCTCCTGACATTTCGCCTGCATCTATGGCAAGAATCCTCAGAGGTTGTGAGGTTTTTCCAGTATTTTCTGTGTGCCAAGGTTGGTTCAATTCCATCATCGGTGGAGTTCAGAATGCTCTTTGATTGTAGGTGAACTATAAATCCCAGGAACTACAACTCCCAAATCACAAAATCAACCCCACCCCCAACCCCACCAGTATTCAAATTTGGGCATATCAGATATTTGTGCCAAATGTGGTCCAGTGAATGAAAATACATCCTGCATATCAGATTCATAATAATAACAAAATTACAGTTATGAATTAGCAACAAATACAATTTTATGCTTGAGGGTCACCACAACACGTGGAAGTGTATTATGCGGTCATGGTATTAGGAAGGTTGAGAACCACTTTTTTAGAGTACCACAAGAAAGAAAACCTGGTTTCACCAGGTAGAAGGGCAGGGCAGGAGCCTGATTTCTCTGTAAGTTGCCCTGAAAAGTAATTTTGGAGGAGATAAATATTTCACAGTGGTTCTCAGCCTGAGGTCCGGTTTTTTGGACTACAACTCCCAGAAATCCTAGCAGCTGCTAAACTCGCTGGGGTTTCTGGGAGTTGTAGTCCAAAACCGGAAGCAACTGGAACAAGCTGAAAGCTAAATAAATAAATAAATACTCAGAGGTATATTTTAAGAAATATATCTTTCTATTGATTCATCAAACTAGGTAATTGAAACCACACTGAATTCTAGATGGGATTCCAAATAGGAGGGAGGTATTTTTGGAAGCAGCAAGGAGAAGGAGGAGGAACCTGGTGCAATCAGAATGAATGTATTGAAGCAGCAAATTGGGAGTTATGGAACTCCAAGTGGCAAGTTACCTCTTACCAAAATGGCGGCATGGACGTGCGGGCGCAAGGATGAGGAATCACGCAACAACTTCACTGCTCAACATGAAATCAAAGATTTATTGATTAACACCAGCTGGTGGGGTTGCCCACAGAACGTGCTGCGATAAGGGGCAAACGGCCCCGGTCATCCTTAACACAAAGCTTATATACCCTTCATGGCGGCATCCACAAAAGCCCGCCCTCCTTCATGAACATTTCACAAACATCATTGGCTGGTGTTACGGAACATTTCATTAATCCAATAAAACATAACATTTTCATTAGCATCACATCTTAATCCCCTCCTATGTGTTAGAACAATGAACATTTCTATGGTAGTCTTTCCCACAGTACATCTATCAGTGTGCTGGGACTCTCATGTTCCCAAATAGCAACATTTGCTTCTGCAGACTCCTTGCCAGCAACGGAGGGGGCAGAATCCCTCTGCTCATGCTCAGTTCTCATCCCTTTTAGCACTAAGGTAAACAAACCTCACGCCTTGTACTGTTTAGACCAATCTGAGCCTTCGTTATCTACGCTAGGCATGGGGTGTACTTTGGCACATCACAGCATTGATTTGAAGCACCAATCATAGTGTTACATTCACGGAGCCAGTGCCTGCTTGATTCTTGGCACAGAAACCCACTTTTCTAAGCTCTACACGTGTGCAGCATCACTCTCTGACTGTACTTCTGTTGGAAAAGTACCAAAACCGCTTTATTCCAGAGTTTTTCTTTTTGTGGGTAACTCAGCACATGGAGTTACCTACACATACGTCTGGAACCCTCAAGAGGACCAATCCACTCTCCAATCTCT
>JARBWK010003767.1:0-11672 GCA_030556195.1 Anolis apletophallus | reverse complement strand
TATATTATATGGTTATTGTTTGTTTTGTTTTGCTTGTGTTTTGATTGGAGGCAGAGACTGTTTGTGTAAACCGCCCGAGTCGCCTTCGGCTGAGAGGGGCGGTATAGAAATGTGATAAATAAATAATTAAATAAATGAAGGATTCAACTATTTTGGTCTGATAATTTCTTCGCTTTTCTTCATGAACGAAGATTCAGGATGGACTCTTCCCACTCTTTCTACAAGCGCATTGATGACAAAAAGGCCAATCCAAGATAGGCAAGTCCGGTTGCAGAGAGCACAGGAGAAAGTCTCCTTGGGTGATGTTGTTTCTAGGTTGCAGTTCTTTCTGCCTTGTCGTTTCTCTTCAAGACTCGTTCAGCGTGACTTATCAAAAGAGGCCGCAGCATTATGGATAGTGCGTCTCCATGCCTCCCGATGTGAGGCCAGGGTGGACCATTGTTGGTGATCAATCTGGCTGAGCCTGAGATGTTGTTTCAGGAGTTCTTATATCTCTTTTTGGGGGGCACCTCTCTTGCGCAGACCCGTGGCGAGTTCACCGTAGAGTAGTATCTTTGGGAGGCGGTGATCCTCCATCCTAGAGATGTGCCCTGCCCAGCGCAGCTGTGTTCTCAATAGCATGGCCTCAATGCTGGTGATCCCTGCTTGCTCAAGGAGAGCAACATTCGTCACATAGTCGGTCCAGTGTATATTTAGGATTGTGCGAAGACAGCACTGATGAACGCGATAAGAATGAAGGAGTCAACTATTTTGGTCTGATAATATAGAGTAAGGTGAATACTGTTGCTATGCCACTACCAAGATATACAAACATACATACATATTTATTATTACGGTCAATAACCAGCACAAAAAAAAACAAACATCAAAATAGGAACTACTAAGATATGTACATATTGATTCTGCTATGTTAGGCAAACAACTGTGATTTCCACTTTGAACTCTGTACCAGTGCAGTCAACTCTGGTTTTTGAATCCCTGAGAATCATTGGCTTGCTGTTACTGGTTTTTTCCCCATAGATACTACTCAACAAGTCATACAAGGAAATGCCTCGCTCTACCTAACCTAGTATAAAAATTAATCATTTGATTTCAGTAAAACCCATAAGCATAATGTTTTTCTGTTCTTCCCCATTACTGGTTTTCATAGAAATGCTCTCCTTGAGCCCAGATGGCAATCTCAATTGACAGGCCTATCGGTCTAATCCTGTTTTGAAGCTGTCTACATTTATGAAAGTGAAGGAAGTCACTCCTACGCTACATCTTGTACATAGTAGGGACTTCTATAATTTAGTTTCATGTTGTGTGAAGAAATGGTCTTCATCACTCCTAAATATATAGGGGGATGAACGGGTTTGTTTACCTAGTTTGCCTGGGTTGAACTATATTTGTGGCACTATTTTGAACTAGACCAGGGCTGTCCAACTTCTACCGGCCCAGGGGCCTGAATTCCGGTCACTGATGACCTGGGGGCCGTAGGGTCTGCCCCGCCCCACGGCTCCGCCCTCTCCCCGCGCCCTCTCCCCCATTACTTTAATTTAATATTAAATATATTTAATTCCATCCTCCCATCTCCCCTTATTTTTATTTAATATTAAATATATTTAATTCCATCCTCCCCTCTCCCCTTATTTTTATTTAATATTAAATATATTTAATTCCATCCTCCCCTCTCCCCTTATTTTTATTTAATATTAAATATATTTAATTCCATCCTCCTCTCTCCCCTTGTTTTTATTTAATATCAAATATATTTAATTACATCCTCCCATCTCCCCTTATTTTTATTTAATATTAAATACTAGCTGTACCCGGCACGCGTTGCTGTGCCCTTTTTAGGAGATGCGAGAAAGTCCAATCATCCACGGTGTGTCCTCCTCTAAACTGCAGTTGGATGGAGTGTGGGTCATGGGGGGCATGGTGTGCCAAGTTGGGTCTTTATTGGTCTTGGTTCTGGGCCACAGTGGTCTGTGGGGAATGATGGGTTTTGAAGTACTACAAATCGGGCTCTGTGTGCCTAGGTAGGTTACTGTAAATTCAGGCCATACACAATGTCCCATGAGCTGAGGCCTAGTCGGGAGGATCAAGTTAATGAAGTCTTACTGTCAATTTAGAGCGTAAACAGCTTCCCAGTAAGTGAGGGCTAGTTAGGGAAATTAAGTTAATGAAGCCTTACTGCCAATTTTGGGCGTGGTCTGTGATTTTTTGGGGTGTCAATTTTCGGTTGGAAGTGATTTGGGTGTTTGTGTTGGGGATTGGCTCAGGCCTTTTCCTTATTCTGTTTTTTGCAGTTTATTATGGATCGAATTTTCATGTTGGCTGGCCAGTGCAGCAGTTATGCAAATCCGCCCTTATTGGCAGCCAATCATGTTGTTCAGAATGTAGAGGCTGGGTGAGTCTTTGGCTGCCCCGGAGGATGCTGGTACATGTAGTTTTAGTTTTACTCGTTGTTTTGGGGCCTTTTAGGTTTTGGGGGAAAGTTTCTTTGCTACAAACGTACCTTGCTTGAGGCCTATTTCTGTTGGAAAGTATTGTGTTTCTGCGTTGTAAGGTTTCTTTGTTTGAGATATACATCACATGACATGAACCCATTTATATAATAGATATAACAATATTAATATAAGAATATAGAAACAATATAAATATGAGACATAAGGTCAACTTATACATGATTATATATAGAAAGGAGATTCCACCTAAAATTTAGGAAGAACCTCTTTATGGTTATCGAATAGACTGCCTGGGAGTCCTGTGGCATCTCCCTTTCTGGAGATTTTTAAGCAGAGGCTGAGTGGCCATCTCTTGAGAAGGCTTTGGTTGTGTCCCCAACCTGGATGAATGGGGTTGGCCTGGATGGCCCTTGCGGTCTCATCCAACTCTGCGATTCTATGGCACATCAATATTTAGGATAAATAGCAGAGTGGATGCACTTCTCCAATTGGTACAGAAGCTATTAATTATTTCTGAAGCTGGAGGATGTCATATTGGCAGAGGGTGAGGAGGAATAACCATTTCATTAATGGAAGAGGAGGAAGAGGCAACAACAACAACAAAAAATCAAACAAAAACAACCTACCACTTTGCCTTGTGTTTCTAATTGTTGTGCCTTTTGGGAGTTGGATTCGGGGAGCCCGGGAGGAGGGGGGAGGGGCTTGGGAGGGGGGAGGAGTGTCCCGCCTCCTGGCCCCGCCCCCCGCCAGGCTTTGGAACCGGGCGGGGAGGCGGGAGCCCGGGGGGGGGGAGGGGCTTGGGAGGGGGGGAGGTCCCGCCTCCTGGCCCCGCCCCGCCAGGCTTTGGAACCGGGCGGGAGGCAGGAGCCCGGGAGGAGGGAGGGGCTTGGGAGGGGGAGGAGTGTCTCGCCTCCTGGCCCCGCCCCGCCAGGCTTTGGAACCGGGCGGGGAGGCGGGAGCCCGGGAGGAGGGGGAGGGGCTTGGGAGGGGGGAGTGTCCCGCCTCTGGCCCTGCCCCGCCAGGCTTTGGAACCGGGCGGGAGGCGGGAGCCCGGGAGGAGGGGAGGGGCTTGGGAGGGGGGAGTGTCCCCCGCCTCCTGGCCCCGCCCCGCCAGGCTTTGGAACCGGGCGGGAGGCGGGAGCCCGGGAGGAGGGGGGGGGCTTGGGAGGGGAGGAGGTCCCGCCTTTCCTGGCCCCGCCCCGCCAGGCTTTGGAACCGGGCGGGGAGGCGGGAGCCCGGGACCAGGGGGTCTGGGCTTGGGAGGGGGGGAGGTCCCGCTCTGGCCCCGCCCCGCCAGGCTTTGGAACCGGGCGGGGGGCGGGAGCCCGGGAGGAGGGGGAGGGGCTTGGGAGGGGGGAGGAGTGTCCCGCCTCCTGGCCCCGCCCCCCGCCAGGCTTTGGAACCGGGCGGGGAGGCAGGAGCCCGGGAGGAGGGGGGAGGGGCTTGGGAGGGGGGAGGAGTGTCCCGCCTCCTGGCCCCGCCCCGCCAGGCTTTGGAACCGGGCGGGAGGCGGGAGCCCCGGAGGGGGGGGGAGGGGCTTGGGGGGGGGGAGGAGTGTCCGCCTCTGGCCCCGCCCCGCCAGGCTTTGGAACCGGGCGGGAGGCAGGAGCCCGGGAGGAGGGGAGGGGCTGGGAGGGGGGAGGTCCCGCGCCTCCTGGCCCCGCCCCGCCAGGCTTTGGAACCGGGCGGGAGGCGGGAGCCCGGGAGGAGGGGGAGGGGCTTGGGAGGGGGGAGTGTCCCGCCTCCTGGCCCCGCCCCACCAGGCTTTGGAACCGGGCGGGAGGCAGGAGCCCGGGAGGAGGGGGAGGGGCTTGGGAGGGGGGACCCTCCTGGCCCCGCCCCGCCAGGCTTTGGAACCGGGCGGGAGGCGGGAGCCCGGGAGGAGGGGGAGGGGCTTGGGAGGGGGAGGCGTGCCTCCTGGCCCCGCCCCCCGCCAGGCTTTGGAACCGGGCGGGGAGGCGGGAGCCCGGGAGGAGGGGGGAGGGGCTTGGGAGGGGGGAGGAGTGTCCCGCCTCCTGGCCCCGCCCCCCGCCAGGCTTTGGAACCGGGCGGGGAGGCAGGAGCCCGGGAGGAGGGGGAGGGGCTTGGGAGGGGGGGAGTGTCCCGCCTCCTGGCCCCGCCCCCCGCCAGGCTTTGGAACCGGGCGGGGAGGCGGGAGCCCGGGCGGAGGGGGGAGGGGCTTGGGAGGGGGGAGGAGTGTCCCGCCTCCTGGCCCCGCCCCCCGCCAGGCTTTGGAACCGGGCGGGGAGGCGGGAGCCCGGGAGGAGGGGAGGGGCTTGGGAGGGGGAGGAGTGTCCCGCTGGCCCCCCCCCGCCAGGCTTTGGAACCGGGCGGGAGGCGGGAGCCCGGGAGGGGGGAGGGGCTTGGGAGGGGGGGGAGTGTCCGCCTCTGGCCCCGCCCGCCAGGCTTTGGAACCGGGCGGGAGGCAGGAGCCCGGGAGGAGGGGGAGGGGCTTGGGAGGGGGAGGAGGTCCCGCCTCTGGCCCCACCCCGCCAGGCTTTGGAACCGGGCGGGAGGCGGAGCCCGGGAGGAGGGGAGGGGCTTGGGAGGGGGGAGGAGGTCCGCCTCCTGCCCCGCCCGCCAGGCTTTGGAACCGGGCGGGGAGGCGGGAGCCCGGGAGGAGGGGAGGGGCTTGGGAGGGGGCTTGGGAGGGAGTGTCCCGCTCCTGGCCCCGCCCCCGCCAGGCTTTGGAACCGGGCGGGAGGCGGGAGCCCGGGAGGAGGGGAGGGGCTTGGGAGGGGGAGGTGTCCGCTTCTGGCCCCGCCCGCCAGGCTTTGGAACCGGGCGGGGAGGCGGGAGCCCGGGAGGAGGGGGAGGGGCTTGGGAGGGGGAGGCGTGTCGCGGTGGCAGGGGTGGCGGGGGAGGTGGGAGGGGCTGGGGAGGAGGGGAGGGGTTTCTCCCTCCTTCCAGGTCCCCCCGCCGCTTCCTGAGGAGGCGGAGGAGGCGCTCTGGCTGCCATGTGCGAACGTTCTAAACGCTCGCTGGCAGCGAAGTGGCCGGTGGGAGTTCCGCTGGCAATTTTTGGGGATCGTTTTTGGGGTGCTGGGAGGACGAGGTCCGGTTTTTTGCTGTTGTCTGTAGCGAGTGTAATGGTCCAGTAGGCTGCCAAGTTTGGTGCTTCTGCGACTTATAGTTTCTTTGTCTATAACCATCTTTGCACGACCACGTCTCCTTTATATATATAGATATTTAATTCCATCCTCCCCTCTCCCCTTATTTTAATGTATCCCATCTCCTCTTATTTTATCTTTAAATATATTTAATTTTATATTTAATACATGAGGGGAGATGGGGGGAGGGAATGAGGAGCCCCCTGAGGAGCCCCCTGCTTCAGCCTACCTTTTCCAAATGCGCAGAATCCAGGAGTACTCGGACGACGAGAGAGGC
Source organism: Anolis apletophallus (assembly GCA_030556195.1). Lineage (NCBI taxonomy): Eukaryota > Metazoa > Chordata > Lepidosauria > Squamata > Anolidae > Anolis > Anolis apletophallus. The sequence continues at coordinate 5,835 of JARBWK010003767.1, read as the reverse complement.
GACGAACGATTGAGTCGAAGAAGGTCCTAATCGCGTCTGTGGGCCTCAGCGATCCAGTAGTAGAGTAGCCGAAGAGTATTGCGAGAATACGCAATCCACACGGGATTTCGCTGTCAACGCCGGCGTGATCTCGCGTTGACAGCGAAATCCCATGTGATTGCGTGATTCTCGCGATACTTGCTCCAACCCGAAGTAGGGTTTTTTAAAAAAAATTATTTATTTTATTTTTCAATTTTTATTTTTATTAAAAGCTTAGGGGCCGTAGGAAGGGGCTGGGGGCCCGTATACGGCCCCCGGACTGCCAGTTGGACAGCCCTGAACTAGACCATCAGCCATTGACTGTCACTTGTCTATTGAACTGAAGCACAATATCTCTGTATGGACGTAACATGTATGCTAGTGAACCTTTAATTTTCAGCATGTTTCTCTCCCTGGTAATATAAAATGCCCATTAAATGTAACTTTTAAAAGAACTCTCATACATGGTTTGTTGTACTTTTTATACCAGTTAAGTAATTTCACTCCCTGGGGGTTGAGAAGGGTGGGGTAAAAGTGCTGTAAGTAAGTAAGTAAGTAAGTAAATAAATAAATAAAATGTATGTGCTTTTAAAATTAATTAATTAATTATTACTTCGGTTTTATATACCACTCCATCCCAACAGGCTCGCGGCGGTTTACATAAGGCAACATTAACAATAAAATACTCTAAAAACAATAAAAACAATGCTAAAAACCAACAATAAAACAGTCACACCTAGTACACCTAGTTACATTGGGTCAGCAAGCAACTCTAATTTCACAAAGCCTTTGATAGTGAAGTCTTCCTTACTAAATCTTTCTATGCCCTCTGAGCCCTTCATTTTTCTTCTCATCCTCTGTCCAGATATATATATTTAAGAATCATGAAACAGGGAGGATGGTGAATGGGGACTGGAGAAATACAGACCTTTGGTGTGGGGTTGCAGTAGCATTCCTTAGTAAACAATGCAATAGAGCTGGGATTGAATGGAATAATGTTCCAGCGGCTCTTTCTATAGCCGTATGTCTCTGCCTAAAATAGGCAGGATAAACAGCCCCTACCCCAAGAAGACATTCCTGAGCATATTCTAAAAAGGGAGGGGCAGATAAGTCTGCACCACAAGCTACCTAGTATGTTAAAAATAACATAAGATCAGAGTATTAACCACAAAAAAGGAAATAATAATAATATACTTTATATTCCACACTTCTCCCCCAGGAGTCTCAGAGCGGATTACAGCACTTACATACATAAGCAAACATTCATTTATAATAATATACAATGGCATAACCTCTCCATTGGTGCCCCCTTATCATGGGGGAGAGGCTTGCGTATCCTAATGAAGTTGTGAGCTATGCTGGTGGTGGAAAAATAGCCACTGGTAGGGCCTACCATGCCAGACAGGTCACAACCGAAGGGTCTGACAAAGAGCGTCAATGGGCAGGATGGGCTCTCTAGCCTTTTGGGAACCAGCTTAAGAGAAGGAAAACTCTAAATTCAAACCCGGCCCAATGGTGCTCGTCTAACCCTGTAAGGTCAACCATCTAGAGAAGGAAACTCTAATCAAACCTACGACTTGAGGACCTCACTGCCACCGTCCCAGCTTGCTAGGCCCCGATAGACAAACCTTTGGTTTAAAGGGTATGGCCAGTTCTGGGCATGCTGCACTCCACCAGAAAAATCCATTGAAGGCTCCATCCAACCTCCGAATCATCAACACACTTGTCGAAAGCATGGGATGAGTCCTTCCTGAATCTTTGTTTGCGAATAAAAGCCAAGAAGAAGACAATGGCACACACAAACACAAACAAAGGCAGAGGCTTCTCCTTTCATTTCCAGCTTCTGGAGGTGGCACTCATCTGTGGCTCTGGGGTGGGGCATTCCTCCATTTTCAGGAGGAGGGGTCTGCATTGTCACTTCCTTGTTGTGTGGCTGACAAGATTGCTTGGAGCATCTTTTGCCTTTTCGAACTGCTAGGTTGGCAGGAACTGGAGCTGACAGATGGGAGCTCACCCCGTTGAACACATTCGAACTGCCAACCTTTAGATCAGTAGTTCAGTAGCACAAGGGTTTAACCCATGGCTCCTATGAAATCATTATAAAAGTGGAAAGCAGTGAAAGAAAAAGTATCCCCCTAGATGAGTTTTGCAAAGAAGCCTTCATGTGGCCTCTAGGGGTTGGATCTACACTGCCATATGTTGCAGTTTCTGAATCCAGATTATCTTCTTTGAACTGGATTATTTGAGTGTACACTGCCATGTAATCCAGTTCAAAGCAGATAATCTGGATTCAGAAACTGCAACATATGGCAGTGTAGATGGGGCATAGAAGGTTCAGTGTTTTCCCCCCTTTATGTGAGGCTTATCTGACCTGACTAGAACATAAGAACATAAGAAGAGCCATGCTGAATCGGGCCTCAGCCCATCTAGTCCAGCATTCTGTGTCACACAGTGGCCCACTAGTTGTACACAGGGATCTCTAGCAGAAAGGAGGGCAAAACCCTCACCTGCTCCCGACCCCCCACAACCAGTACCCGGGGAAAATCCTGCCTGCCTCCATCTACACAGAGGTGGCACTTGGATGTCCATTTCAGTAACTACTGATTCCCTTGGTATCCATGAATCTGTCTAATCCTGCCTTGAAGCTGTCCAGGCTGACCGCTGTCACAACCTCCTCTGGAAGTGAGTTCCATAACCCAATGACCCTCTGGGTGAAGAAATATTTCCCTTTGTTAGTCTAACTTTCCCTACCTTGGAGCTTTAGGGAGTGCCCCCTAGTCCTAGTGTTGGGTGACAGAGAAAATATTTTTTCTCTATTCACCTTTTCTATTCACCTTTTCTATTCACTGTTTCAGTTCCCATGCACATATTGTCAGTTTTGAATAAAAACATTGAATTGCTTTTTATTTTTTATGATATAGGAAACTTTCCTATGTTTCTGCCTCTGCTACCAGGTTTTTTTTTAGCGCAATGGGTTAAACTCTTGTGCCGGCAGGACTAAAGACCAACAAGTCGGAGGTTCATAAGAACATAAGAAGAGCCATGCTGAATCGGGCCTCAGCCCATCTAGTCCAGCATTCTGTGAATGCTCTGGGTGAAGAAATATTTCCCTTTATTAATCCTAACTTTCCTACCTTGGAGCTTTAGGGAGTGCCCCCTAGTCCTAGTGTTGTGTGACAGAGAAAATATTTTTTCTTTGTTCACCTTTTCTATCCCATGCATGATTTTATACACTTCGATCAAGTCACCTCTTAGATGCCGTCTTTCAAGGCTGAAAAGACCAAGGCGTTGCAACCTGGTTTCATAAGGGTTCTTTGTACCTTTTCCAGTTCCGTTATATCCTTCTTGAGGTGCGGTGACCAGAATTGTACACAGTACTCAGATGTGGCCTCACCATATAGATTTGTATTTTTCGATTCCCGTTCCTGATCATGCCAAGCATAGAATTTGCTTTTTCACTGCTGCTACTTTTCAGGTTGACATCTTCATTGAGCTGTCCACCAAAACCCCGAGATCCCTTTCCTGGTTTGTCTCAGAAAGCTTTGATCCCATCAGTTGATAAGTGTATTTGGGGTTCTTTTGCCCGATGTGCATGACTTTACACTTGTTTAGGTTAAAATGCATTTGCCACTTTGTTGCCCATTCACTCAATTTCGAGAGATCTTTCTGGAGCTCTTTACAGTCAGTTTCATTTTTAACTACCCTGAACAGTTTAGTGTCATCTGCAAACGTTGCTACCTCACAATTTACTTCTACATCCAGATCATTTATGAATAAATTAAAAAGTAACGGTCCTAAAACTGAACCTTGGGGTACGCCACTTCTCACCTCTTTCCACCCAGAGAAGTGTCCATTTATTACCACCCTTTGTTTCCTACAGTTTAGCCAGGTTCCAATCCAGGACAAGACCTGTCCTCTGATTCCATGGCTGAAGAGCTTATTTAGAGCCTTTGGTGAGGACTTTGTCAAAGCCTTTTGAAAGTCAAGGTAAACAATATCGACTGGGTCCCCTTTATCTATGTGTTTATTTACACCCTCAAAGAATTCTATCAAGTTAGTAAGACATGATTGCCTTTGCAGAAACCATGTTGATTTTCCTTCAGCAATGCCTGTTCTTCTATGTGCTTGATAATTTTTTCTTTAATAATGGTTTCCATCACTTTGCCTGGAACTGAGGTTAGACTAACTGGCCTATAATTTCCTGGATCACCCCTGGATCCTTTCTTGAAGATCGGAGTTACATTTGCCTCCCTCCAGTCCTCGGGTACAGTGCCTGATCTTAGAGAAAGGTTATATATTTTGGCTAGAATTTCCAGCAATTTCACACTTGAGTTTCTTAAGAACTCTGGGTGGAATCTGGGAGAGGGCGGATGTGAGCTCCTCTGTCAGCTCCAGTTTCCCATGCGGGGCAGGCCCGGATTAACACCTTTTTGCGCCCTAGGCCACACTTTGGAATTACGCCCCCTTTAACCCAATCTCTACCGCACCTACTCCCCACATTCTTTCATCTGCTCGTTCCCCTTGGGCCCCGTGATCCAGCTCGGTGTGGCCCCACTAGGTCCGCTACAGGAGTTTCCCTCTTTGGCAGGCACTATGGATGCCGGGGCTTGAGGCACTTGGCTCTACCGGTATCAGGGATTGCGCGTGCGTTGTAGTCAGCAGCTGTACTGATGCCACGCTCTCCGATACCGGAGCTTGCTGCGTTAGGCTTCTCTCCTGTACTGGGGCTTGCGCATGTGCCGTAGCCCGGCTGGTGCTGCTTCTCTCAGTAAGGAGGAGTCTCCTCCTTATGTTGGAGGAGGAATACCAGCTTTCATGGTGTTAGGGCAGGGGTGGGCACTACCAGCCCTCCAGGTGTTTGGGACTTCAACCCCAGAAATCCCAGCCAGTTTACCAGCTGTTAGGATTTCTGGGAGTTGAAGTCCAAAACACCTGGAGGGCCGGTAATTGCCCACCCTGTTAGGGCATGCGCAGACTGCACAATGGAGTTTCCTGTACTTGCACTGAAGGAGCCAGCAAGTGGATGCTGTCGGCATTGAGGAGAATTGTTGCTCCTGTTGACGTTGACGCCAGTGCCGAGCCCTGCGCATACGCCGTTTGTGCAACAATAGCAGAGGCAGGAGCTGGTATTCAGGAAGGGGCAGGGGGCGGCACTGAAAAGGAGGACTTCCGGTATCCTTCCCTTTCCTTATCACCATGCATACGCGTTGGGTTTTATTTGTTTCAACATTTTAATTTAATTTATTTTTTTTTGGTCTGTGTTCTGCCCCGGCTTGCACCCTAGGCCATGGCCTAGGTTGGCCTTATGGGTAATCCTGGCCTGATGCGGGGCATGCAAGAAGCCTTCCACAAAGATGGTAAACATCCCAAGATCAAGGCGTCCTGTGCGCAATGCCCTTGCAGACGACCAATTATCTCACACCAGAAGCAACTTGCGGTTTCTCAAGTCACTCGTGACATGAAATAAAACACAACAGATTTTTTATAAAAGTAACACATTGGCTTCATTAACTGAAGAAAAACTATCCCACCAAAGTATCTCAGATCATAGATTTATTATTCCTGTTCTTGCTGTAACCCGTTATATTTGTTTGTCTTTATATAGTGATAGGAAAATAGCAAGGTCAGTCTGAGGTCAGGTATATGAGTGAAATAAATGTTTTATTATAATATATATTGTCTCACAACAGACTGCAAGGTTTATACAGCCAGAGAACTGTGGATGTAGTAATACAGGCTGCAGCTGCTTTTGAGTAAACGTTTTAAATTCTCTGGAATTCAAAAACTAGAGGTTAGCAAGCCAAGAAAGAAAAAGTG
>JARBWK010003766.1:0-11673 GCA_030556195.1 Anolis apletophallus | reverse complement strand
AATACAATAAAATACATACATATAAATAAAAAAACAATATACAACGAGATATCTAAAGTTACAAAGACTGGGTGGGCCTCAGGCACACATATAAAATTAAAATCACAGGGTGAGATAAGCGGAGTAGCATCCTTGACAGGGAAAAGCATCTTTTATGGGGGGATGGACTACAAGAGCGGGGGCATTGAGGAGAGCAATGGTAGAACTTAAATAACTACTCTCGAGGCACGGCGCGGAAAAGCCAAGTTTTCAGGTGTTTTTTAAAGGTCTCAGCATGGGGGCTTTCCTATTCTCTCCGGGCAAGGAATTCCAGAGTCGGGCCAGGAGAGAAGGCCCTCCTTGTGCCCACCAAACAAGTCTGTGAGACTGGCAGGGGCAACAGAAGGGCCTCCCCCGAGGAGCGGAGGGTTTGAGCTGGTTCATGGAGGAAGATCCGGTCACGAATGTAGGCGGGTCCTGAACCATTTAGGGCTTTATAGGGCCTGTACCTTGAATTGGGACTGGAAAATAAATGGCAGCTAGTGCAGTTCTTTAAACAGGGGGTTGACCACTCCCTGTAACTTGCCCCCGTTATTAATCAAAGCTCGCAAACAGCAATACTGGAGGGACATGATCTTCGCGCCGGATGGCACGCTTATCTTTGCTATGACAAAAGGAAAACTGAAAAGAACTTCACTCACCACTATGTGAGGGCAGCGTTGATTAAGACGTGGGAGAAACACAAACAGAGACTATTTAGGCAAATCCCACTTTGGGTATCCCCGTTGGAGGCGCTCCACAAAAAAGAATTAGCGGACAATGACAAGTGGCTAACTTACAAACAACTACTAACAAAAGTAAATACTAATAGTTGGGATTTAAAACCCTTAGAGGAACTAAGGAAGGAAAACCCCAAGCTAACTTGGTTCCAACATCACCAGATTCACGAAAGATTTAAAATAGACAAAAAGACGGGATTCATGGAGGACGAGATATGGGAACCGATAGTAAGGGGAAAAAAGAAGAATATTAGTGCGCTATACAAAGTATTATTAAAATGGAATACTGAAGAAGACCATATCAAGGAATGCCATATTCGATGGGCCCAAGACTTGGGCCACTCCATTTTGATGCAGCAGTGGGAGGAGATCTGGCACAAAAAATTGAAATATTCGACAACAAATGAAATAATAGAAAATTGGGCAAAGATGCAGTTCCGCTGGCATCTTTACCCAGCGAGGACGGCAAAATTCGACCCAAAAAGCTCAAACCGATGTTGGAAGTGCCGAAAGGAGATAGGGACTTATATACACCAATGGTGGCAGTGCAAACGAGTGAAAAAGTTCTGGAGAATGATTCATGACGAGACACAAAAAATATTAAGAATTAAATTCGATCTTGACCCGCAAAATTACTTATTAGGGATTACTAACAAAACCCTCAACCACAATCAGGACAGGATGTTATTCACTCTCAGTGCGTGTGCCAGAATAACGCTGGCAAGATATTGGAAGAACAAATCCACACCTAACCTAGAAGAATGGACCCTGAAAATATGGGACATAATACAGATGGACATACTGGATCAAAAAATGAAGAACAAGAATGTAGGAACGGACTGGTCTGAATTCACAAAATATATGCAGAATGAAGGACACAAAATATGGATAGATTTCAAAGACATTTAATTCTCAAAGGAAATCGTACATAGAGAAAGAAAAGAACCTAGAAATAGACAAATAACCTCAATCTTGGGAAATCCCTCGGGAAGCCTTCCCCTTCCCCCTTTCCAATGGCCCCGCATCTCAGCACGTCCTCTTCCAGCTACACTTCCCCCCCTCCCACCCCTACCTTACCACCCCCTCAACCCAACCCCCCATCCACCCTTTGCGAGTATTTGAAAACTCAATAAAAATATTTTTTTAAAATCTGGCTGCTGATCGCTGGACAAATTGAAGTTTCCGGGCTGTCTTCATGGTAGCCCCACGTAGAGTGCATTGCAGTAATCTAGTCTAGAGGTAACCAAGGCGTGGACCACCATGGTCAAGTTTTCTACCAATAGTGTTGCTTACCCATTTAGCAATTTTCTTCACAGTCCTTTTATCTCATTCCTGACAAGAACAGGTTTGCCCACCCCCCACTTTCAGTTCTTTCCTCCCTCAAACCCTGCTCTGAAATCTCTCCCGTTGGTCAAATAGTCTTAGCAGCTGAGATCTCAAATTGTGCTGACATCTTTTTTTTCTAAAGTTCTGAGTTAAAATGAGAGCAGAGATAAGGCTGAGGAACAAAGATAAAGTCTTGGTCCAAAAGTAACAAAATGCCCAGTTCAGAAGGCCACTTCAGGCGTGACCTTTTATGTAAAGACAACCTAACATCCAGAGGGGGGGAAAACTAGTATGTTTCTGTTTCTGAAACAAAATACCGAAATATAATAATAATAATAATAATAATATATTTTTAACAAAACTTTATTTATACTCCGCCACCATCTCCCCGAGGGGACTCGGGCGGCCTACATGAGGCCAAGCCTGATAACACATAATAAAATAACACAAAGCAAATAAAATAATACAATCAATATAATGCACACATAAGCAATATCAGGCAATTAAAAACCATGGCCGGGCCGGATGTGATATATTAACATTTAAAGTAAATAAACACTGGACGTAAACGGAGGTAGGATGTATGTAGCAGGAGGGTTTTAGAGCAGTGTTTCTCAACCTGGGGTCGGGACCCTGGAGGGTCATGAGGGGTGCCAGAGGGGACGTCAATGACTATTAGAAAACATAGTATTTTTTGTCAGTCATGGTGGTTCTGTGTGGGAAGTTTGACCCAATTCTATCATTGGTGGGGTTCAGAGTGCTCTTTGATTGTAGGTGAACTATAAATCCCAGCAATTAGAACTCCCAAATGTCAAGGTCTATTTTTCCCAAATTCTACCAGTGATCACATTTGGGCATATTTAATATTTGTGCCAAGTTTGGTCCAGATCCATCATTGTTTGAGTCCACAGCGCTCTCTGTCTGTAGGTGAACTACAACTCCAAAAACTCAAGGTCAATGCCCACCAAACCCTTCCAGTATTTTCTGTTGGTCATGTGTGCCAGGATTGGTCCAATACCCCCATTGGTGGTGTGCAGAATGCACTCTGATTGTAGGTGAACTATAACTCCCAGCAACTACAACTCCCAAATGACAAAATCAATCCCTCCACCCCACCTCACCAGTATTCATATTTGGGTGTATTGGGTATTTGTGCCAAATTTGGTCCAGAATATACATCTTGCATATCAGATATTTATATTACGATTCATAACAGTAGCAAAATTACAGTTATGAAGTAACAACAAAAATAATTTTATGGTTGGGGGTCACCACAGCATGAGGAACTGTATTAGGGGTCGAGGCATTGGGAAGGTTGAGAAACACTGTTTTAGAGGATATTGTGGGGCAAACCACCCAACAGGTAGTTAAAGTGCTACCGAGGACATTTTGCAAATAATTGGTCAAGCAGGGCGGTGTTTACTTTATTCAGGGAAGGCACATTGGAACAGCCACGTCTTCAAGCTCCTCCTAAAATAGCCAATGTGGGGGCTCATCTAATATCCTTGGGGAGCGAGTTCCAGAGTTGGGGGGCCACCACGAAGAAGGCCCTCTCCCTCGTCCCCACCAATTGCGCCTGCGAAGGGGGCCGGAGTGACAGCAGGGCCTCTCCAGATGATCAGAGAGATCAACTGGGTTCATAGACAGAAATGCAGTCACGCAGGTAGGCGGGTCCCAAACCGTTCAGGGCTTTATAGGTAAGAACCTGCACCTTGAATTGGAACCGGAAGATGAGCGGCAACCAATGGAGCTCCTTAAACAGGGGGTTGACCACTCCCTGTAAGACGTTCCTGTCAGTAATCTGGCTGCCGCCCGTTGGACTATTTGAAACTTCCGGGCCGTTTTCAAGGGAAGCTCCACGTAGAGTGCATTGCAGTAATCCAAGCATGGTTCTTAAGGCTTTACATTCAGAGAATATGGATAGCAGTTCCTGTCTGACTATGGAAACTTTTAAAGCATCAGATCCAGTATTTGGTAGGGACACCCAGTTTGACAGAAAGCTGATCCTATGGGGAAAAGCGTTGATTGTGCAGCTTCCCAACTTTGCTTCCTGTGCAACATGGGGTCCCTCCTGTGTGGCTGCCGTGGCAGCATACACCAGCTCTACTCTAGATCAGGGCTGTCCAACTGCTGGCCCGGGGGCCGTATCGACCCCCAGCCCTTCCCTCCAGCCCCTAAGCTTTTAAATAAAAATAAAAATTGAAAAATAAAAAATAAAAAATACCCACTTCTGGTTTGGAGCAAGTATCGCGAGAATACGCAATCCACACGGGATTTCGCTGTCAACGCGAGATCACACCGCATGACAGTGAAATCCCGTGTGGATTGCGTATTCTCGCGATACTCTTCGGCTACTCTACTACTGGATCGCTGAGGCCCACAGACGCGATTAGGACCTTCTTCGACTCAGTCGGACGTCGCCTCTCTCGTCGTCCGGGTACTCCTGGATCCTGCGCGTTTGGAAAAGGTAGGCCGAAGCAGGGGGCTCCTCAGGGGGGCTCCTCGTTCCCTCCCCCATCTCCCTCATGTATTAAATATAAAATTAAATATATTTAAAGATGAAATAAGGGAGATGGGATACATTAAAATAAGGGGGAGGGGAGGATGGAATTAAATATATTTAATATTAAATAAAAATAAGGGGAGAGGGAGGATGGAATTAAATATATTTAATATTAAATTAAAATAAGGGAGAGGGAGGATGGAATTAAATATATTTAATATTAAATTAAAATAAGGGGAGAGGGAGGATGGAATTAAATATATTTAATATTAAATAAAAATAAGGAGAGGGGAGGATGGAATTAAATATATTTAATATTAAATAAAAATAAGGGGAGAGGGAGGATGGAATTAAATATATTTAATATTAAATTAAAATAAGGAGAGGGGAGGATGGAATTAAATATATTTAATATTAAATAAAAATAAGGGGAGAGGGAGGATGGAATTAAATATATTTAATATTAAATAAAAATAAGGGGAGGGAGGATGGAATTAAATATATTTAATATTAAATAAAAATAAGGGGAGAGGAGGATGGAATTAAATATATTTAATATTAAATTAAAATAAGGGGAGAGGGAGGATGGAATTAAATATATTTAATATTAAATAAAAATAAGGGGAGAGGGAGGATGGAATTAAATATATTTAATATTAAATTAAAATAAGGGGAAAGGAGGATGGAATTAAATATATTTAATATTAAATTAAAATAAGGGGAGAGAGGAGGATGGAATTAAATATATTTAATATTAAATTAAAATAAGGGGAGAGGGGAGGATGGAATTAAATATATTTAATATTAAATAAAAATAAGGGGAGAGAGGAGGATGGAATTAAATATATTTAATATTAAATTAAAATAAGGGGAGAGGGGAGGATGGAATTAAATATATTTAATATTAAATTAAAATAATTTAATATCTTATCCCTGCATTTTATCTCAGTAAAAGATTATATTTGACTGTATGCATGCAGGGGCGGAGCTGGGGGAGAGGGCGGAGCTGGGGGTGGGGAGGGGGTGGAGCCGGGGCCGGGGACAGACCCTACGGCCCCCCAGGTCATCAGTGACCGGAATTCAGGCCCCTGGGCTGGTAGAAGTTGGACAGCCCTGCTCTAGATCAGTGTTTTTCAACCTGTTTTGAGCCTCGGCACACTTTTTACATTTACAAAATCCTGGGGCACACCACCAACAGAAATGACACAAAATGACACTCTAACACAGTAATACATATAGTTAATGTGTTTTTAAATGTATTTATACACTCAGTGTGAAACCTGGGCCTGTTTCGATGAACACAACATAGATATCCTGGCAGGAATGGCAAAAAGACACAAACTTCCCACACAGAACTCCCATAACCAAGAGAAAATGCTATAAGAGTTTGGTGGGCATTGGCCTTGAGTTTTGGAGTTGTAGTTCACCTATATCCAGAGAGCACTGTGGACTCAAATAATGTTGGATCAGGACCAAACTTGGCATGAATACTCAATATGCCCAAATGTAAACACAGATGGAGTTCAGGGGAAATAGACCTTGACATTTGGGAGTAGTAGTTGCTGGTATTTATAGTTCCCCTACAATCAAAGAGCATTCTGAACCCCACCAATGATAGAACTGGGCCAAACTTTCCACACAGAACCCCCAGGAGGCAAGAGGAGGTCTCTACTTGGGGAAAGGGAGGCTGGTCTTCCCATTGCATGGAGAGGGAGAGACCAAGTAGACAACGGGTGGGGAGGGGGGGGTTGTAATTTTGTGCCTTTATCGAGGTAGGTTTCTTAAGGTTTTTATACTTCAACATACTAGACTCTCTCCCCCCCCCCCTTCCTGGAGGTTCCAGTTTCCCACGGCACACCTAATGATAGCTCACGGCACACTAGTGTGCCCCGGCACACTGGTTGGGAAACACTGCTCTAGATGACTCATGGAGCCCTGTCAGAAGAACACATGTAATGTGAGATGGGAGCTGCGGGCTCCTTGGGTCAACTAGGGCTGAACCAGTGTATGCCGCTGAAAACAGCCCTGTCTGATGAGGTCGTTAATCTGATGGCTGGAAGTAAAATGATTATCATTATGGCCATAAGGAAGTGAAGCAGTTACAGTGATAATCGCAACATGCCCACAATTACATGTTACAGTCAGGGAGTTGGACTGAGTGGGTTTAAGTATTTCATGTTGGTCATGGAGGGTGTATGTGGGAAGTTTGCCCCAATTCTGTCATTGGTGGGGTTCACAATGCTCTTTGATTGTAGGTGAACTATAAATCCCAGAAACTGCAACTCCCTAATGTCAAGATCTATTTCCCCCAAACTCCATCTGTGTTCATATTTGGGCATATGGAATATTTGTGCAGATTCATCATTGTTTCAGTCCACAGTGCTATGTGGATGTAGGTGAACTACAACTCCCAAACTCAAGGTCAATGCCCACCAAACCCTTCTAGTGTTTTATGTTGGTTATGGGAGTCCTGTATGCCACGTTTGGTTCAATTCCATCATTGGTGGAGTTTGGAATGCTCTTTGATTGTAGGTGAACTATAAATCCTAGCATGGTCGCTCCTTGGGTTAGTAGGTGTCTTGTGGCCAAATTTGGCAGCAATTCATCCAGTGTTTTTGAGTTAGGTTAATCCCACAAATGAACATTACTTTTTTTTATTTATATAGATTATGGCATCATACTTAAGAAGTCGCAGTGTGCAGCTCTGTTTTTATGCTCGAAAGATCATTCCATGCAAAAAAAGTTGCTATTTCTTATAGTTTTCATGACTGGCAGTTGTGTGTTTGAACCATTTACGCTAGGGGCATATCAAGAATTAATGCATCTCTTAGCCATCTATACCTGAGATTTGGAGTTTGGTGAAGCATGAGAAGGCTTGTAAAACTACAGCCCCCAAGGTTCCATAACACTGAGCCGTGGCAGTTAAATTGGTATCAAACTGCATTAATTCTACAGTGTAGATCACTGATTCTCAAAGTGGGCAGTACCACCCACTGGTGGGCGGTGAGGTAATCCAAGGTGCGGTGGGAGGCTCAGGGGAATTTGGGGGGTGGTGAACCCCTGTAAGGGGGCGGTGAACAATTGGCCATCTAGGAGGGATCGTGTGGCCCTCTTCTTTGGCCCTGCCCCCTTCGCTTTGACCCCCACAAGCAGTGCAGTGCGAAGGCTGCAGCACAAAGGGGTTCAGTGTGCCAAGTTTGGCTCAATTCCATTGTTGGTGGAATTCAAAATGCTCTTTGATTGTAGGTAAACCATAAATCCCAGTAACTACAACTCCCAAATGCGAAGGGCTCTTTTCTCAAAATTCCACCAGTGTTCAAATTTGGGCATATTCAGTATTTGTGCCAAGTTTCATCCAAATCCATAGTTGTTTGGGTTCATAGTGCTCTCCAAATGTAGGTGGCCTACATGTCCCCTCAGTCAATTCGTTCCAAACCCCTCCAGTACTTTCTGTTGGTGATGGGGGTTCTGTGTGCCAAGTTTGGCTCAATTCCATTGTTCGTGGGATCCAAAATGCTCTTTGATTGTAGGTAAACCATAAATCCCAGTAACTACAACTCCCTAATGCGAAGGGCTCTTTTCTCAAAACTCCACCAGTGTTCAAATTTGGGCATATTCAGTATTTGTGCCAAGTTTGGTCCAGATCCATAGTTGTTTGGGTTCTCAGTTCTCTCCGGATGTAGGTGAACTATATCTCCTTTAAATCACTGCCAATTCCTCCCAAACCCCTCCAGTATTTTCTGTTGGTCATGTGGGTTCTCTGTGCCAAGTTTGGTCCAGTTCTGTAATTTATGGGGGTCTCAGTGGTCTGTGGAAGTCAGAGCTGAATCGATTGAAGGTACTGCAAATCCCATCATCCATTGTCCATACTCCCCCAAACACATTGTTTTTGTGATTAATCACTATGCTTTAATTATGTTCAATTTGTAACAATGAAAATACATCCTGCATATTAGATATTTGCATTAGAATTCGTAAGAGTAGCAAAATTATTTATGAAGTAGCAACGAAAATATGGATGGGGGTCACCACGACACGAGGAACCTTATTTAGGGGTCACGGCATTAGAAAGGTTGAGAACCACTGCGTTAATTAATACATATATCTTTCTGTTTAATTGGTATTTGTGATGAGGTGGTTATTTATGTGTAAACTAGCTGTACCCGGCACGCGTTGCTGTGCCCTATTTAGGAGATGCGAGAAAGTCTGAGTATGTAAGGGTTGGAAATGATGTTACTTGGTGGGGTCATGGCTGTGTCGTTGTGGGTTGTTCTTGTTTTGTGTTGTGTTTCTTGTTTTGTTTGTGGATCTGTCATTTTGATGTTGATGTGGTACCCATCTGCGCCATCCCAAAAAAATGATTGGGTACTGGACGGCGTCATAGCAGCGATGTGTTTCTGATACGGTGGTCAATTCAGAGTTTCTTCGCTGAAGTGCTATGTCTCTGGGTAGGAAGTGATCGCCGACCATGACGATGGCCACTTCATCGATAGTTGGAGCGTTGTATCTATTTATTTATTTATTTATTAACTTCGATTTAGTATACCGCTCACTCCGGAGCTCAGAGCGGTTTACAGAAGAAGCATAAACACCGTGAGTAATAAAACAGATTAAACAGTTAAAACACATTAAACATCAAAGCAGTTAAAACATATCTGCGTTCATGTTGCCCTTCAGGCTTTTTGTCGGGATGTATTATAATTCTGTGTGTGTCTGTAGGCATCTTGTCCAGAGCGGTCTCGAATAAGTGGACTAATGGATTGTGTTGATTGATTGATTGATTGATTTTATTATTTATGAGTCGCCCTCCACGTCAGTGCTCCGGGCGACTTACACATAAAACACATAAAAGAGTTCAATACTTAAAAAGCTAAAAGAATAGGAAGATTAATTAAAATAGTTCCAGTAACTCAGGCCAAGTCTGGGAGGTGTCCTTAGCCATAAGCCTTTCGGAAGAGCCAGGTCTTCAATGCGGTCAGGAACTGGGGCATGTCCCGGATGGCTCTCTGATCCGCCGGCATCAAGTTCCAAAGAACAGGGGCCGCGATGGAAATGGCTCTCCGTCTCGTGGTGTCGAGGCGGGCCTCACTCACACCTGGGATGCGGAGAAGGTCCCTGTTTCCTGAACGCGCGACCTTAAATGAGCTGGTTCGGACAAGCGGTCTTTTAAATAAGCTGGGCCGGCGCCACGGAGGGCCTTAAAGGTAAGCGACAAGATCTTGTGGATGGCTCTGAGCTCGACTGGCAGCCAGTGCAGGCGCTGTAGAGATGGCGCGATATGGCATCTCAGTGGTGTCCCGGTGAGGAGTCTGGCGGCTGCATTCTGCACTAGCTGGATTTACGAGTGGTTGACTGCGGCAACCCCATCGTACATGGCATTACAGTAGTCCAGCCGTGATGTCACTGTGGCATGGACCACCGTAGCCAGCGCATCTGATGGAAGGTAAGGTGCCAGTTGACGTGCCTGGCGTAGGTGGAAAAAAGCTCCTTTACCTTTCGCAGCAACCTGGGCCTCCGGAGAGAGTCTCGAGTCTAGTATCACACCAAGACTCTTCACCGACGGGGCCGGGATCAGCGGCTCTCCCTCAAAGAGAGGCAGCGGAATGGGTGGCTCTGGGCATCCCGGCCATAGAATCTCAGTCTTTGATGGGTTGATCTTGAGTTTGTATGAGCGGAGCCATCTGGTCACTGCCTCTAGTCCTTGTCTGAAATTCTCAGGCACCGATGTTACACCTGGCTCAAGCTTCAGCAGAAGCTGGGTGTCATCTGCATATTGGTAGCACCCCAATCCAAAACTTCTGGCTATGCTTGCCAAGGGTTGGACGTAGATGTTAAAAAGCGTTGGTGACAAAATGGTGCCTTGGGGGACTCCACAGTCCAGGGTGGATTTCTTGGACACTTGGCCTCGCCACTCAACACGCTGCAAACGGCCCCACAGGAAGGAATCGAACCAGGCCAAAGCTGTGCCTTGAATCCCAATGGCTGATAGTCGCCGCAACAGCAAGTCAGGGTCCACCGTGTCGAACGCCGCGGTGAGGTCAAGCAGCACCAGGATAGCCGAACCTCCCTTCTCCAATTGGCGGCGGATGTCGTCCGTAATGGCCACCAGGACCGTCTCGGTCCCGTGTCCGGCGCGAAAACCCGATTGGCAGGGGTCCAGGCTTCCTGCGGTTTCCAGGAATTCCTGTAATTGGATCGCTGCTGCCCGTTCAATCAGTTTCCCGAGGAAGGGTAGGTTTGAGACCGGACGGTAGTTCACCGGGCCACTGGATCCAGATTCGCCTCCTTCAGTGTTCATGAAGGAGGTGTTGTTGTGCGATAATGGGTTTTTAACTTTTGGGAAATGTGGCATCATGTGTTGATTTCGGTGTCTTCATCACCAATGAAAAACATTTGAAGAAATTGATGTGCTCCTCGGTGTTTGGGAGCAGGGAGCCAGCTCGGTGATAAATTTGTCCTTTGATTTTGAAAGTAGGCATGAATTGGCGCACTTTCTATGTGTGCTCAAATGATGTCATCTGGAAGCATGAGTTGTATTGTCTTATATAGCGGAGGAAGTGTTTTGATTTGGAGTGTGTCCACTCAGCAAAGTCTGTAGTGGTTGTGGAGGAGTGGCAAGTGGTGGTAGAGAGACTTTACCGGCTAGGCAGCACATTCCCGGTGTTTCTGTTGGGTATTTCAGGGCTTTGCAGTGTGTGCAGATGTGCGTTAGGGTGCCAATGTCGGTCTCTGGCGCCATGCTGTAGCCTTCTGCAGCATTGTATCTGAAGGCTAGGCGGTGGAATTGGTTGTGGTGTTTTTGAAGTTTGTTTTCTGTGTTGCGACGTCGTTTTCTGCGCTCCTTGCGCGCTGCTGTTGTGTTGCATTTCTTTCTTTTGTTGTTCCTGGCTGCACGCTTCTTCTTGTCGTGCAGTTCTTTGCATTTGGTTCTCAGCTGTGCGTCGTGCAGTGACCTGTTGTCTGTGTCTCTGCTGCGCAGTGTGTTTCTGTTCTGGCGTTTGTTCTGCCCTTTTTTGTTTGATGTATGTAGCGTTGTGAGTGTGTTGTCCGATGCTGTTATTTTTATAAGGCATGGCTTGTCTTTTT
>JARBWK010003765.1:0-11674 GCA_030556195.1 Anolis apletophallus | reverse complement strand
GATGACCTTGAGTTTGGCTCGCTGGAAGCACGTGTGGCTGGAATGGATCCAGGCTGTTAAGCAACCCCAGGCTGCTTGAAATACCTGTGTTAAATACCTATTCCATTTGATGTGGAAAAAGGAGACCTGCAGAGCCTCATTGGGTGGCATTGACCCAAAGCTTAGGAATGGGCAGGGATTGGTCCACCTGGGTCCTCCTCTGGGGCTCGGAAACAACAGCTGTCCCTCCCTGACCCTTGTCCCAATGTCTCCTCTTCTCAGCAACTCCCATCTTGTCCTTCCAGCCGTCCTCATCTGATCCCCTCTCAAGCCATTGCTCCACATCAGGCCCCTGTAAGGAGCTTCTATGCCAAATGCTCTTTGGCGAAGCTCCCCCCCCCCCCCATGCTGCCAGTTTGAAATGCCATAGTAATGTAGATGGAGCCAGAGAGCTCTCATGGCACAACCTGGCCTCTGGCTGATTGCTTGTCCTGGCCACTCCCATCATGGAGAAAGAGGAGGAAGCCCTCATTGGTTGAAATGTCCTCTTCTACACCAGTATTTCCCAACCTTTTTTGAGCCGCAGCACACTTTTAACATTTAAAAAATCCGGGGGCATACCACCAACCAAAATGACACAAAATGACACTCTAACACAGTAAAGAATGACTGGGGGATGGTGGCCTGCTGGGAGTGCCGAAGCCGGGGAAAGGGGAGGAGCCAGGCCACGTCATGCCCCTCCCCTGGCTTCCGTTCTCCCACAGCTTCTCCAGCCTTGAGGGGGCAGTGCCAAGCCAGCCGTAGCAGAGCCAACAGAATGCTGGCTTGGCACTTTCCCTCAAGGCTGGAGAAGCTGTGGGAGAGCTGAAGCCGGGAGAGGGGCGGAGCCAGGCCGCGCCGTGCCTTGCCCCCTTCCCCGGCTTCAGCTCTCCCACAGCTTCTCCAGCCTTGAGGGGCAATGCCAAACCAGCCATGGCAGAGCCAACACAATGCTGGCTTGGCACTGTCCCTCAAGGCTGGAGAAGCTGTGGAAAGCTGAAGGCAGGGGAGAAGGCGG
The DNA here is from genome assembly GCA_030556195.1 of Anolis apletophallus. Taxonomy (NCBI): domain Eukaryota; kingdom Metazoa; phylum Chordata; class Lepidosauria; order Squamata; family Anolidae; genus Anolis; species Anolis apletophallus. The sequence continues at coordinate 10,638 of JARBWK010003765.1, read as the reverse complement.
GACCAGGCCCCCCCCTCCCTCTGGTTTCCTCCTCCGTGCGGCTTCAGCGAGCGAGGGACGGGAGTCATGGCGGATTGGAGGCTGGCTGGGGAAACGGCCAAAGGAGGCGGCGCCCCAGCCCCTTCTTCTTTTTCTTCGCCACCGCCCGGCCCTTCCTCCTCCTCCCCCAAGCAGCAGGAGTTTGGCAGGAGGAGGGGGGCAGAGAGGAAGGGGGGCAGAGAGCTTTTCTCGCGGCACAGCAGGAGGCCCGCCATGGCACACTACTGGGCCGCATCACAGCAGTTGGGAAACACTGTTCTACGCAACTGTTAAAGGTGACTCTGGCAATCTTGGGAGCAATGGAAATTTGTAGCTCCACAAGATCCTTGAAGCACTAGTGCTCCCCCCCCCCCCGAAGTTTCTGGGTATGTTTTTAAAAGGCTGTGGTCGAAGCTTTTTGATGGCAGGCAGCACCTTCTAAATTCAGGGGGCCCAGAAGCATCACCCAGTACATTTTTAAAAATCGGCCAGTGACTAGCATCAAAGCAAACAGACAGCAAGCTAAGTGAAGCACATCAAAATGCAACCTTCAAAGGACAGAACCAGGAAACCATACCAAATATGAGACCCAGAAAAACAGGGCAAATATTTGTACGATTGAATAGCTGTGAGGAAAACTGGGCATATCTTTTAGGGCTGTGAAAACACCCTGTGCTGGCACTACAGTCCAAAACAGAAAAGCAAGGGTTGGTGTACAGTGGTCCCTCGTTACTTTGCGGTTCGCTTTTTGCGGACTCGCTGTTTTGCGGCTTTTCAGTATGGGCTTAAGAGGCTGCCTCTGCGGATAGAGCCAGAGCCCAGGATTACGTGAACAACACGTTCAAGGAGGGTTATGTAGTGTGTAAGTGTGTGGGGAGGGTTTGTAAAGACTTAAAATAGTGTATAACTACTAATTTTTTTATCTTGGCTTTTCTTCGTGAACGAAGAATCAGGAAGGACTCATCCCGCGCTTTCTACAAGTGCGTTGTTGGATGTGTCCTTCGAGCCTGTGCGATGGATTTTCCTGGTGGAGCGCAACGTGAGCAGAACTGGCCTCACCCTTTAAACCAAAGGTTCATCTGCCGGGGCCTAGCAAGCTTGGACAGTGGCAGCGAGGTCCTCGGGTCGTAGGTTTGGTTCGAGTTTCCTTCTCTTAGATGGTTGACCTTACAGGGTTAGACGAGCACCATCTGCCCGGGTTTGAAATCAGAGTTTTCCTTCTCTTAGGATGGTTGCCAAAAGGCTAGAGAGCCCATCCTGCCCATTGATGCTCTTTGTTAGACCCTTCGGTTGTGACCTGTCTGGCATGGGAGGCCCTACCGGTGGCTATTATGCCACCGCCAGCATAGCTCACAACTTATTATTATTATTTATTTATTAAATTCGACTTGCTATACCGCTCTCTCTGGAGCCCAGAGCGGTTTACAGAAAGTGAAGCAGACATAGAAGGTACATTAAAATACAGTTAAAAATACATTAAAACGCATTAGAACAATTTCAAGTCCCCCAATAAACATGTGGCAGGCCAAAATTAAATAGTGGCATGTCAACTTCATTATTGTACGCAAGCCTCTCCCCCAAGACAAGGGGGCACCAACAGAGAGGCGTTGGGATTTCTAGTTCACCTCTCCATTGGGATTTATAGTTCATCTACAACAGGGGTGGGCAATTATTTTTTCCAAGGGGCCACACGAGAGCCAAAAATATTATGGAGGGCCGCACCTAAAGGCTGAACTACATTCTAATCTACATTATTTATTTATTTATTTACTATATTTACTATATATTACACATCATTAATATTAACATCTTAATATATCAAGAAATATTCATATATTATTAGTATTAATATCATAATTATATTATAGTATATAAATAGACATTATAATATATTGAAATTATAATATAATATAACATTATTATATTATATCATTTATTATATTATTATTATAAAATTATTATAAAATAATAATAAAAACCACTAAAATTAAATTAAATTCAAGAAGACAAGGTGCGAACCAAGATGAAGGCTGACATCCTCAAGAGAGGAAGGATCCCAAGATGGAATGGCCCAATGGCGCCAGCCCAGAGGATGGCAAAGCGGACCTAGCCACCGCCGCAGCAGAGCAGAGCAGAGCAGCAGGCGATCGGAGGCTGCAGTCCTCCGCCCCCTCTCGCCCCCAGCCATTCCCCAGCTGATTGCCCTGCTATGGAGTGCCTGCCATCCCTGGAGCCAATCCAGGCCAGCAGGGGGAGCAGTCGGCGATCTGAGGCGGCTTATTCGACCTGGCGACCCGGAAGACGATCAAGTCTTCTGGGTCGCCAGGGCGATCAGCCCCTGCAGGTCGCCGAGTGCTCCCGCTGCAGGCCCGGATCGCCTCCAGGGATGGCAGGCACTCCAAAGCCGCTGCTCCTCCGGCCTGTCTGCCGACACAGGCCCCACAGAGCCCGCAATGGGATTGCGGCAGCGGCACCCCTTCCTCTTGGCCCTGCCCCCGAAAGCCCTTCTCCCCGGGCCAGACAGAATCGGCTGCCAGGCTGGATCCGGCCTGTGGGCCGTAGGTTGCCCACCCCTGATCTACAATCAAATAGCATTCTGAACTCCATCAACAATGGAACTGAATCGAACTTGGTACACAGATCTCCCATGACCAACGTAAAATACTGCAAAATACTAAAATAATGTATCAATATTAAAATAAATATAGCGTCCCTACTTCGTGGATTTTCACTCTTTGTCCTGGAAGGTAACACCAGGGATGATAAGTGAGGGAACACTTCAGGAGAGAGGCTTCTGCTGATCCAGGGAAGGGTCTACTTCTGCTCGTCCAGCTGCCAGGAGCAGGGGCCTCGCCACACTACGGAATGAATCCGCTTGAACTCTGGGTCCTGCCTCCTGCTGGATGCTGGGCTTTGTAGTTCAGTCTTTCTCAACCAGTGTGCCGTGGCACACTAGTGTGCCGTGACGGACCTCCTGCTGTGCCGTGAGAAAAGCTCTCTGCCCCCCTTCCTCCCCCCGTCCTGCCGAACTCCTGCTGCTTGGGGGAGGAGGAAGGGCCGGGCAGTGGCGAAGAAAAAGAAGAAGGGACCGGATCGCCGCCTCCTTTGGCCGTTTCCCCAGCCAGCCTCCAATCCGCCATGACTCCCACCATGACTCTCGCCCCTCGCTCGCTGAAGCCGCGTGGAGGAGGAGCCCCGCCCACTGAAGCCCATCCACCGCTCATGCTCCTCCTCTGTAGGAGAGCTGAAGCTGGGGGGAGGGGGCGGAGCATGGTGCGGCCTGGCTCTGACCCCTCCCCCGGCCTCGGCACTCCCAGCAGCTGCTCCAGCCTTGAGGGGACAGTGCCAAGCCAGCATTGTGCTGGCTCTGGCACCACTGGCTTGGCACTGCCCCTCAAGGCTGGAGCAGCTGCTGGGAGAGGTGAAGCCGGGGGTAGGGGGCGGGGCATGGCACAGCCTGGCTCCGCCCCTCCCTGGCTTCGGCACTCCCAGCAGCTGCTTCCAGCAGGCCACCATCCCCCAGCCGTTCTTTACTGTGTTAGAGTGTCATTTAGTGTCATTTTGGTTGGTGGTGTGCCCCCGGATTTTTTTAATGTTAAAAGTGTGCCGCGGCTCAAAAAAGGTTGGGAAACACTGTTGTAGTTTAGGGAGGGGCCTTGAGCAGCCTCGCTCAACTACAACAACAACAACAAACCCCAGAATTATGGAAGAGGCAGAAAATCTGCATGCAAAGTGGATCCAGTCTCTAGTTTCAGGCCTGGGCAAACTTGGGCCTTTGAGGTGTTTTGGACTTCAACTCCCACAATTCCTCACAGCCTCAGGCCCCTTCCTCAGGCCCCTTCCTGAAAGGCCCAAGTTTGCCCAGGGCCTTTCAGGTGTTTTGGACTTCAACTCCCACAATTCCTCACAGCCTCAGGCCCCTTCCTCAGGCCCCTTCCTGAAAGGCCCAAGCTTGCCCAGGGCCTTTCAGGTGTTTTGACTTCAACTCCCACAATTCCTCACAGCCTCATCAAACTAGAGCAGGCCTGGGCAAACTTGGGCCTTTCAGGTGTTTTGGACTTCAACTCCCACAATCCTCACAGCCTCAGGCCCCTTCCTCAGGCCCCTTCCTGAAAGGCCCAAGCTTGCCCAGGGCCTTTCAGGTGTTTTGACTTCAACTCCACAATTCCTCACAGCCTCATCAAACTAGAGCAGGCCTGGGCAAACTTGGGCCTTTCAGGTGTTTTGGACTTCAACTCCCACAATTCCTCCCAGACTCATCAAACTAGAGCAGGCCTGGGCAAACTTGGGCCTTTCAGGTGTTTTGGACTTCAACTCCCACAATCCCTCACAGCCTCAGGCCCCTTCCTCAGGCCCCTTCCTGAAAGGCCCAAGCTTGCCCAGGGCCTTTCAGGTGTTTTGGACTTCAACTCCCACAATTCCTCACAGCCTCATCAAACTAGAGCAGGCCTGGGCAAACTTGGGCCTTTCAGGTGTTTTGGACTTCAACTCCCACAATCCCTCACAGCCTCAGGCCCCTTCCTCAGGCCCTTCCTGAAAGGCCCAAGCTTGCCCAGGGCCTTTCAGGTGTTTTGGACTTCAACTCCCACAATTCCTCACAGCCTCATCAAACTAGACCAGGCCTGGGCAAATTTGGGCCTTTCAGGTGTTTTGGACTTCAACTCCCACAATTCCTCACAGCCTCATCAAACTAGAGCAGGCCTGGGCAAACTTGGGCCTTTCAGGTGTTTTGGACTTCAACTCCCACAATTCCTCACAGCCTCATCAACCTAGACCTGGCCTGGGCAAACTTGGGCCTTTCAGGTGTTTTGGACTTCAACTCCCACAATTCCTCACAGCCTCATCAAACTAGAGCAGGCCTGGGCAAATTTGGGCCTTTCAGGTGTTTTGGACTTCAACTCCCACAATTCCTCACAGCCTCATCAAACTAGACCAGGCCTGGGCAAACTTGGGCCTTTCAGGTGTTTTGGACTTCAACTCCCACAATTCCTCACAGCCTCATCAAACTAGAGCAGGCCTGGGCAAACTTGGGCCTTTCAGGTGTTTTGGACTTCAACTCCCACAATCCCTCACAGCCTCAGGCCCCTTCCTCAGGCCCCTTCCTGAAAGGCCCTGGGCAAGCTTGCCCAGGGCCTTTCAGGTGTTTTGACTTCAACTCCCACACCTCACAGCCTCATCAAACTAGAGCAGGCCTGGGCAAACTTGGGCCTTTCAGGTGTTTTGGACTTCAACTCCCACAATCCCTCACAGCCTCAGGCCCCTTCCTCAGGCCCCTTCCTGAAAGGCCCAAGCTTGCCCAGGGCCTTTCAGGTGTTTTGGACTTCAACTCCCACAATTCCTCACAGCCTCATCAAACTAGAGCAGGCCTGGGCAAACTTGGGCCTTTCGGGTGTTTTGGACTTCAACTCCCACAATCCCTCACAGCCTCAGGCCCCTTCCAAAGGAAAGGGCCTGAGGCTGTGAGGAATTGTGGGAGTTGACGTCCAAAACACCCGAAAGGCCCAAGTTTGCCCAGGCCTGCTCTAGTTTGATGAGGGACTTCATCCCATCCTGAAGATGGGCCAGGGCTTCGTGGCTGCAACGACGGCCAAAGGAGGAAAGAGAACAGGGTGCCAGTCCTGCTGCTCCATTGGCTCCCTCCCTCTCTCCCTGCCACGCACAGGCAGCAGGGGCCTCACCCCCTAAAGAAGGCCAGCCGCCCCCCCCCCACGTCACGCCCTCCTGACGCCAGTAGCTATGACGACAAAGCACGCGGGCCCCTTCCTCGCCCTCAGTCTCACCCTCGGCGGCGGCGGCGGCCCCTCCTTCCTTGGCCATGGCTCGTCCTCTCTCGCGCGCTCCCAGCTCCGCCGCCTGAGGAGCCCTCCCGCGTGACGTCACCCGGACACGTCACCGCACCGGGCTCCCAGGGGGCGGGGCCTGAGGGAGAACCCACAGAGTTGGCTCCGCCTCCGCAGCCCCGGCTCAGGGCTTAGCTGCAGTACAGTGGTTCTCATCTTGTGGCCACCCCCCAACCATGACATTATTTTCGTTGCTTTGGGCTGGAAGTCAGCCTGAAGAAAACGGAAGTCCTCTACCAGCCCGCACCACAGGAAGAACACCATCCTCACATCAGCATAGGCACAGGCATGTAGCCGGGGGCTAAGGGCTTCAGCCCCCCGACATTCTCGGGGTGGTCCGTGAAAAGGCCTTACTGGTACATTATTTAAACTGTTATTTTTATTTATATCATGATCTGATCACCATGCTCATTATATACCACATTAATGGGGTTATTGGGATAACAATACAAAAGGTTTGCTAGGGTAGACCCTCTTCCACCCAGTCTCAGCCCCCCCCGAAACAATCTCAGCCCCCCGAACCAAAATCCTGGCTACGGCCCTGCATAGGCACATCTGTGCTTAAGTCCGTTCAGCAGTTCACCTACCTGGGAAGCATCCTCTCTTCAGACGCCAAGATTGACAAAGAGATAGATCACAGATTAGCAAAGGCATAGAGTGCATTCGGAAGGCTTCACAGAAGAGTCTGGAGCAACAAGCACCTGAGGCAAAGCACCAAAATCAGTTTGTACAGGTTCAGTTTTTGGACCGTTACTTTTTAATTTATTCATAAATGATCTGGATGTAGAAGTAAATTGTGAGGTATCAAAGTTTGCAGATGACACTAAACTGTTCAGGGTAGTTAAAAATGAAACTGACTGTAAAGAGCTCCAGAAAGATCTCTCGAAATTGAGTGAATGGGCAACAAAGTGGCAAATGCATTTTAACCTAAACAAGTGTAAAGTCATGCACATCGGGGCAAAGAACCCCAAATACACTTATCAACTGATGGGATCAAAGCTTTCCGAGACAAACCAGGAAAGGGATCTTGGGGTTTTGGTGGACAGCTCAATGAAGATGTCAACCCAGTGCGCTGCAGCAGCGAAAAAGCAAATTCTATGCTTGGCATGATCAGGAAGGGAATCGAAAACAGGTCGGCAAATGTTGTATTGCCTCTCTACAAATCTATGGTGAGGCCACATCTGGAGTACTGTGTACAATTCTGGTCACCGCACCTCAAGAAGGATATAACGGAACTGGAAAGGTACAAAGAAGGGCAACAAAAATGATCCAAGGGATGGAGCAGCTCCCTTACGAAACCAGGTTGCAACGCCTTGGTCTTTTCTTTTTAAAAAATTGTTTTTTATTGGTTTTGTATATTTGGTGATACATGAAATGAAATAAAGATATAGTGATGTGAAAGAGATTCACAATGGGAGTTGGTTGGGTGGGGTGTGGATAGTTGTTGGGAAGGGTGTGAAGATCAGGTGGGGTAGGGAAGGATGGGAGGGGGGGAAAGGGGGTAGAACAAAGCAGTGAATACAGATATATACATATGACTTCCATTCTTCTCTAAGTAGGTTATTCTCTATTTGTTCTTAAGTTCCTTCTTTCTCATATATTCTTCAAACATTGTCCAATCTGTTTGTTTTCTTGGGTTTCCTGTATTTTTCCTCAGGAGGTAAGTTAATTTGTCCATGTCCTTTATATTGTAGATTTTGTGTATCCATAGCTCCTTGTTGGGTATTAGATCTGTCTTCCATTCTTTGGCAAAAACCATGCGCGCTGCGGTTGTCACATATACAAAAAGTTTATCTTTATTTTCATCTAATTTTAATTCATCATCATTCAATCCCAGTAGGTAATATTCAGGCTTTAAGGGGAATTTAACTTGAAGGATCAACTGTGTCTCCTTATGAATCATTTTCCAATATTCATTGGTTTTTGGGCAAGACCACCACATGTGGAAGTAACTTCCAATTTGAGAGTTACATTTCCAACAGAGTGATTGGCTTTTATTATACATTATCCCTATCTTTTTCGGTGTTATGTACCATCGATGGAACATTTTTAAACAGTTTTCCTTTAAGTCGGAGGCATATGTATATTTAACCTTCCATAATTGTTGCCATTCCTTTAACTTTATCTGTCTGCCAATATTTTTCGCCCAAATTACCATACAATTTTTTACTTCTTCAGTTTCGGTCTCCCATTCTCAAAGCTTGTTGTAAATTTTGGTTATATTTTTCTTGTCTAATTTGGACAATTGTATCCAAAAGTCTTCCTTATCATAAAAGCCAGTTTTTGTCTTGATTATATATATTTCTAATCTGATGGTATTGAAGCGCCTTGGTCTTTTCAGCCTTGAAAGACGGCATTTAAGAGGTGACTTGATTGAAGTGTATAAAATCATGCATGGGATAGAAAAGGTGAATAAAGAAAAAATATTTTCTCTGTCACACAACACTAGGACTAGGGGGCACTCCCTAAAGCTCCAAGGTAGGAAAGTTAGGACTAATAAAGGGAAATATTTCTTCACCCAGAGGGTCATTGGGTTATGGAACTCACTTCCAGAGGAGGTTGTGACAGCGGTCAGCCTGGACAGCTTCAAGGCAGGATTAGACAGATTCATGGATACCAAGGGAATCAGTAGTTACTGAAATGGACATCCAAGTGCCACCTCTGTGTTGATGGAGGCAGGCAGGATTTTCCCGGGTACTGGTTGTGGGGGTCGGTAGCAGGTGAGGTTTTGCCCTCCTTTCTGCTAGAGATCCCCGTGTACAACTAGTGGGCCACTGTGTGACACAGAATGCTGGACTAGATGGGCTGAGGCCCGATTCAGCATGGCTCTTCTTATGTTCTTATGTAGCATAGGCACATCTGTGCTTAAGTCCGTTCAGCAGTTCACCTACCTGGGAAGCATCATCTCTTCAGACGCCAAGATTGACAAAGAGATAGATCACAGATTAGCAAAGGCATAGAGTGCATTCGGAAGGCTTCACAGAAGAGTCTGGAGCAACAAGCACCTGAGGCAAAGCACCAAAATCAGTGTGTACAGAGCTCTCTCTCTCTCTCTCTCTCTCTCTCTGCATCACTTCGCGAACGAAGATTCAGGAAGGACTCATCTAGGGTTGCCACTTTTTGATATAAGAAGTAAGGGACATTTTTCTAATTTTTCACAAAAATAAGGGACACTTCATAAAAACTTGAAAACCAAACGTTAGGCAACCCTAACTATACTCCTTTTGATGCAGCCTTGGCTTTTTCAGCTGTGGCATCGCACTGTTGACTGATCTGTAGACTGGTGTCTAACAGAATCCTCCTTTCGCATGCATTCGGGGCAATATCATCTACTTGGGCCATTCTGCAAGAAGGCAACCTGAAGCCTCCCGACAGGTGCCCGTCTGGCTCAAAAAGCCCTCCAGAGACCCCCACCCCACCCCATAGCCTCGGTGTGGCTGTGATTTGTGTGCCTGGCAGGGGTTCACCTTCCTTCCTCTCCCAGCGGTCAACGGTGAAGGCAACCCCGCGGTTGAGGTGGGCAGGGCGCGGCAGACCTGGCTCTGGGTCTTCATGATCAGCAGCTCCTTGCGGACCTGCAGCTCCCTGCGCCGCACCTGCAGCTCCTTCAGACCGCTCACCAGCAGGCCCCCTTCTCCCTCTTCCTTTTTCTCCTCCTCTTTCTCCCCGTGGGAGCAAAGGCTCTTGGGAAATGGGATCCCACCCAAAAGGGCCGCACGTGCCTCTCAATCAAGAGGAGGCAGCCTTGGACTACAATTCCCGGCCATGCACAGGAAGGCGAGAGGAAACGGGAGGAGCCAAAAGGGGTAGCAGGATGGAGGAGGAAGATGGAAGTATGTGTGTATATGTACTGGCCCAGCCTTGCCTCATGGTGCCACCTGTCCCGTCAATACAGGAGCTGAAAATAAGGGACAGGAGCTGAAAATAAGGGACATGAAATTTGGGGCCGAAATAAGGGGCGTCCCTTAGAATAAGGGACAGTTGGCAACTCCTAGACTCATCCCACGCTTTTTAAGCGCGTTGATGACTAAAGTTGGATGTCCTTTGAGCCTGTGCAATGGATTTTCTGGTGGAGTGCAGCTTGCACAGAACTGGCCTCACCCTTTAAACCAGTGTTTCTCAACCTGGGGGGTCGGGACCCTGGAGGGTTGCAAAGCGGTGTCAGAGGGGTGCTAAAGACCATCAGAAAACACAGCATTATCTGTTGGTCATGGGGGTTCTGTGTGGGAAGTTTGGCCCAATTCTATCGTTGGTAGGATTCAGAATGCTCTTTGATTGTAGGTGAACTATAAATCCCAGAAACTACAACTTCCAAATCTCATTTTGGGCATGTTGATTTTCATGCAAAGTTTGGTCCAGATCCACCATAGTGCTCTCGGGATGTAGGTGAACTACAACCATAGAGGCCATAGTGCTCTCGGGATGTAGGTGAACTACAACTCCAAACCCTTCCAGTATTTTCTGTTGGTCATGGGAGTTCTGTATGCCAAGTTTGGTTCAATTTCTTCATTGGTGGATTTCAGAATGCTCTTCGATCATGAATGAACTTCAAATCCCAGTAACTACAACTCCCAAATGACAAAATCACCCACCCACCCCCCATCCCACCATTATTCAAATTTGGGTGCATTGGGTATTTGTGCCAAATTTGGTCCAGTGAATGAAAATACCGTACATCCTGCATATCAGATATTTACATTACCCTTCATAACAGTAGCAACATTACAGTTGTGCAGTAGCAACGAAAATAATTTTATGATAGGGGTCACCACAACATGAG
>JARBWK010003764.1:0-11675 GCA_030556195.1 Anolis apletophallus | reverse complement strand
ATTCCTTTCCCTCCCCCTTTCCCCACCTTCCTCCCCACAGCAGCTCAACAGTCTTTTCATAAGGCCTATAATTTCCTCGGCTTTTCCCTCCCCCGGCCCCTCTCAAAACGGCTAACACCTCTGCCTCTGCACTTGCACTTCATTTTTTTTCTCTGACATTTTTTTACCGTTTTTTCCCAGTGCCCTTTTTTTTTACAGCAGCCCACTGATTTGCCCCAAAACAAAATGCCCATCCCTCTTCCTTTTTTGGGGCCCTCCCCCACACCCGGGCCCTTTTCCCTTCTTCCTGACCTCTCATCCATCTGCTCAACAACACTCTGTACCCTTCCTTTCTCTTCTTGTCTTTTCTCCTCTTCACTTGCTCTTGCAAAACCCCAATCAGCTAAACCCAAAAAGTTCATTTAAAGTCTTTCCTAAAACCCTGGCGTTTTGAATCTTTTTTTCTGATGTCTGGGGATGACTTTTATAAAAGTTGCGTTAGGGCAATTCTCCCATGTTTCCCCCTAAGTTGTAAGGACTGTACTTTCTGAAAAACCTCTTAAGCCTCTCTAAAAAGCTGCTGGCATTTCAACCTTTCTTTTAAATTTCCCCTGTACGAATGTTGGAAGGTCTGGGGGACCCTTCCTAATGTTTAGGGTAGCTTTTGGGAATTTTCCTAATTCTGTCTGGACCGGTTTTTGGGGACCCCCAACCTGGTCAAGTTCAATGGGAAACATGGGTTCCCCATAACCTGGTTCCCTTTGGGGGTCATTGAATGCATACATAAGATTTTGCGCTTAATTAAATTGGAACCCCCAAAAAAAACTAAAAAAGCCTCGCTAACCCCCGCCATCCCCCCCCCACCGCCAAAAGCCAGGGGGAGGGGCCAGCCCCCCTTCCCCAGCGCGAGGCCGTAAAAAATGTGGGGGCATGACCAGGGGGGAGGATGGAGGGGTTAGTTTACAGGTGACCACTCAAGGAACCATGGTTACATGGTAAGCAACCCATTTTTGCCTTTTGTGGTCAACTGTGAATGCTAGATAGAATGGACTGACTGACCTAGGCCTGGTGGGTGGTCAGCCCCGGAAAAAAAGGACTGCCGCCCAACCCTTGTTTTTTGAAAGTATTCCAGTTTGTAAAGAGACAAATGTATGATGGGAAGACCATGTGGCCCCCCGGCACACAGCATCAAAAATCCCCCCTCATGAAGGCCCCCGGTTGGCCGCCCGTGGGGTCCTTTCAATTGTTCGGGCCTTCCCGGCCATGCGAAAGCCTGGCGAATAGTCAATAAATCCAGGCGAGTCTCTGGGGGCTGAAAGCCCGCCCCCTATATTTAACAAATAGTCGGGGTGATTTCCTCACGGGCCCATTCTGTCAATATAGGCCGCCCTCCTAAACCCCAGGGGGTGAAAATTTGTTTCAAAGGCGTATTTGGGGTTTTTTGGAACAAAGCGGAAAGAATTTCCCTCAGACATGTGGAATTAGAAACCTTGGGAAAGTAATATCTGCCCAAGGTTACCCTTCCTTAGAAATTTTTTGGGGGTTGATGGCCCTCAGCGCACAGCTCACTTCGCGGGCGGGGTGATAACGGGGCCAGTCTTCCAGGACAAAAAGGGAAAAGCAGTTGATACTAGGGCTCAAAAAGGCTTTTCAGTGCTAAAAAACTGCCCAGACTCATCCAGGTAACAGGAGCAACTGGTGGACGAACATTTTAAAACCCTTTGGAAGGTATGTACAACGGGGTCCTCAAAACAGGAAGGGCCCCGCCCTTTGCGGAAAGGAAAGGGCCCGGGTCTTTTTAAGGGGCTGCGTTTCCCTTTGAGAGGTCAAACAAGAAATCTAATACAGTAGGTTAAAAACTCAAGGGTCCAGCCCCTTGGGGGTGAAAACCCTTTAAACCTGGCCCACTTATATTTATAGGCCTTCTTGGTAGAAGTTTTAGGGCCCCTCCACGATCGCCAGCTGGGGACAAATGATCCCAAAGTGTCACCCGGAAGGGGGCACCCTCCAAGCTGTGATCCAGTTTTGACCTCCCGGGGATATCCTGGCCCCGTTGCCAGTGGAGGGCGGGTCTGCCCCAGAGGAACAAACTCCCCCTTTGGGCCCTCTCAGAAGCAGGAGAACCATTGCTGGCGGGGGGCCCCCATGGTGCAATGGTATGCAGCGTGCCCCTTCCCTGGGGGTTGGCTACCACCCCCGGGTAGGAACGGTGGGAAGGCGTAAAAGGGCCTGGTCCCACGGATCAGGAACCCCCTCCCAGCCCCCTGTGCTAGGTTCCATGCGTTTTCGCAGAATGTTTTTATTTTTTTTTTTTTTTTTTTTTTTATTATTTTTTTTTTTTTTTGAAAGTAAAACCAGTGGGGGAGGGGAGGGATCGGGAGGGGTTTAGGATGGGGTAAGATGGATTAGGTAAACATGTGGTTGGGGGTATGGGGGGGGAGGGTTAAAATGTGTCTTCCAGTCCGTCCGGTCATAGCCACGGTTGTTCTTCCCTTTTTCCCCCAATCCTCTGTCCCTGCCTTTACTGGAGGCAAGATGGCGCCCCCACGGAATCCTGCTGTCCCTGCCTTTACTGGATGGCAAGATGGGGGCCCCCCCACGGAATTTTAAACCCCGTGAACTTCAGGGGGTTCGAACCCCCCGCCCCCGGGGAAAGGGAGATTACCCCCCGGAAGGACAAAGGGAAAGGATAGTCCGGAATTTTCCCGACAAGGTGAGCGGGGTGGGACCTCGCCGGTCCCCAACCTTTGAAGGGGCTCCCGAGGGGTGCGAGGGAACGCGTCCCACGGCCGCCCCCCATTTTAACCAATATAGAGAGAAGAAAGAGAGCACAGGAAAGGAGAGTCCAAAGGCGGGAAAAACAGCCTGCCAAATGCCAACTGCAGATTGAAAAGGGTTATGAAAGGTTCCAAAGGGTGGCAAGCTGGGGAAAACTGTAAAATATATCCAAACCTACCGGTTATGAAAAAAGAAGGGAGGGAGGCCCGACTGGGAGAGCACTGAGTCCAGAAAAGGCTGGGCGGAGCGGGTAAAACCCCGGGAGGTCGCAGCGCCCAAGGGGGCCGCCAAGCCAACGGCCGCAGAGTGGGGCGATTTCCCTTTCTTCCCCCCTCTATCTCCGCCAGGATAGGAGGAATAAGGAGGACAAAGCGAAACTGCTAAGGGAAAGAGGCGAAGAAGTGCGTCCTTTAAAAACCCCGCTCAAGGCAAAAAGGAGGACGTGCGAGACGTGGTGACGCCGGGACGCGGGGGGAAGGAGGTGGCTCCAAGGCTGAGGAACGCCGAGGACGCGGGACGCGGAGGCCGGGTCGCGGAGGAACGTAAGGAAGCGAGAGGGACGGCGGAGCGCGGGGCGCCGGGACGAGAGGACGTGGAAGGCCTGGGACGCAGAGAATGTTGTGCATTTCTTGTTCTGTCCTGTGGCAAAGAGGTCGATTCGTGGTGTGCCCCACGCCCCGAACAGCCGATCGACTTCCTCCTGGTGTAGCGACCACTCGTGGTGGGCCAGAGGAGTTCGGCTCAACGCATCTGCCAGGACGTTCTGTTCGCCTGGGAGATAAGTTGCGAGCAGGTAAACGTTCCTTGCGATGCACCATTCCCAGATGGTGATTGTCAGGGACAGAAGGGTTTTGGAATGTGTTCCCCCTTGTTTGTTTATATAAAACATGGTGGTCGTGTTGTCTGTGACCACGTGGACCACCCTGTTGACCACCCGTCTCTCGAAAGAGAGGAGCGCCCTGTGGACCGCCAGGAGCTCCAGCACATTGATGTGCAGCAAACGTTCCTGTTGGTCCCACGTGCCCTGGGCCAACAGGCCGCCAGAGTGTGCTCCCCAGCCCGTCATTGATGAATCCGTGGTGATCGTCACTGACGCTGTTGGAGGGCTGAATGGCATCCCTGCGCAGACCTTGGTTTGATCCAGCCACCATAGCAGGGAAGATTTGACCAATTGCGGAAGGCACAAAGATGTAGACGGGTCGTCCGTCCTGGGACGGAAGACCTCCAGGAACCACGACTGCAGGGGCCTGAGGCGTAACCTGGCGTAGGGTGTTACAGCCGTCGTGGACGCCATGTGTCCCAACAGGACCTGGATCTGTTTGGCCCGCAGTGTAGTGTTGTAGATGGCCTGCAGCAGGAGGGCCCGGAGGGTACAGAACCTGTCTTGGGGCAGGTAAGCCTTCTCTTCCATGGAGTCCAGTACCGCCCCTATAAACTGGATCCGCCGTGTGGGGGTCAAGTGTGACTTGTCTGCATTCACCACCAGACCTAGAGACTGGAGGAGAGACAGTACGGTGAGTATGTTATTTTGTACTCGGATATGGGAATTCCCTATGATGAGCCAGTCATCTATATATGGGAAGACCGTTACTCGCGGGTGCGGAGAAACGGCCACCACCGCCATGCACTTCGTGAACACGCGGGGGGCGGTGGCCAAACCAAATGGGAGGACATTAAAATGGAATGCCCTGTCACCCACCATGAACGCCAGAAACCTGCGGTGAGGGGGCGCAATAGCAATGTGGAAATAGGCGTCCCGAAGGTCCACCGTGGCGAACCACATACCCTTCTCTAGGAGAGGGAGGATGGAGGATAGTGTGACCATCCTAAATTTCTTAGGGACGATGAATTCGTTCACTCCCCTTAGGTCTAATATGGGCCTAACTCCCCCATCGCTCTTGGATATTGCTAAGTAGTTGGAAAAGTATCAAGTCGCATGCAAAGAGGGTGAAACAGGGGATATTGCTCCCTTGTTTAATAGGTTCTCAACTTCCTGCAGTAGAACAGGAGATGGACGCGTAGCCTCGAATCTGGCCCACAGGGGAGGGCGTACGAACTCAACAAAGTAACCGCCTGACAATGTTCAGGACCCACGAGTCCTGAGTGATAGAGGCCCAGACAGTATAAAAACATCTCAGTCTGTCCCCGAAATATGGAGAATCCAACTGGAGGCATTCGATTGAGTTCAAACAAGAAAAACTGGGACCTCCCTCTTAACAGGTAGAGGGGTTTGTCCACCGGCTGTTCTGCACTGACTGCGTCAAAGACGCCGCTAGAGGCAGGTTGGGGCTTGGAGGCTCCCTGGTAGGGTTGTTGATAGGGCCTGTTATTGTTGTAGGGTTGTCTGCGACCCCCCCTGTAGCGGCTATTGCCCCATGTCTGGCCCCTACCCCCGCCACGGGGGTAGCTCCCAAAACCCCTGCGAAAGGAGTTACCAGAGGGTTGCCATCTTTGCTTTGGCTGCTGTGCAGACTGCGGCGGAAAGCCGAACCGATGGGCTGCCTGACGGGTTTGGTGTTTTTCTTTAAGGTCTACATCAGTACCCGGGTTGAACACCCCGTCATGATGCATGGGCAAGTCCTCTGCGAGTGACTTCCCCTCATCAGATAGCGTTGAAGAGCGCAGCCACGCATACCGGCGCATTGCCGTAGCATTCGCGAACAATCTTCCTGCCGAGTCCGCCATATACTTTGCCAAATCCTTTTGAAATTTGGCTAGCTGGGTTGCCTCTGTCAAAAAGGGCCGTGAAAATCTCTGTTCATTTGGGGGTAACTGGTCCAGAAATGGAGCCACCTTGTCCCATAGGTAAGATTGATATCTCGCCATATAGAGTGCATAATGTGCTATTCTAGCAAAAATGCTCGCCGATAGATGGGCCTTCTTCCCCATCGTATCAATCCGCCGTCCCTCCTTATCTAAGGGGGCAATGGTGGAGCCCTTTGATCGTTTGGACTTGGCGACGTCCACCACTACCGTGTTGGGCTTCTGCGGCCGCAACACCCACTCGGCGGTGGAAAGGTCCACCCTGTACAGGGCTTCTGCCTTTCTGGAAATAGCCTGGACCGAATATGGCGGAACGCCAGGGACATCCATTAGTTTGATGAGGAATGGTGATAGGGGTACCGCAGTGGGCGCCGTTGCCCCCTGTTCCTCCGGGGTCCAGCTAGGGTCCTGGACGGAATCCCCAGCTGCGGTCGCAGGAAGCTCTAATGATGACAACATGCGTCCCATAGTAGCCATAAACTTTGCAAAGTCTGAGGGGAGCTGGGGCTCCTTATCCGTTTCTCTCAAAGTCCGCTCCCCTTCTCCCTCAGTGTCAGAGGTATACAGCTCATTATCTTGTTCAAGAATAGGCTGCGTATATGGAGGGGGATTTGCTGAATTAGCAGCCCTGTCCTGCATCACCGGTGTAGAAGGGACAGCAGGTGGCGCTGTTGCAGCAGGCATCTGAGCAGGAAGGCTTGACAGCGTTCCCGGTATCGTATTAGGCTGCAGAGGCATCTGAGGGGCATACAGACCCCCAGTTGAGGCCCATTGAGTGGTCGATGGGGGGGCTGCAGGGGCAAAATACACCAATTGTCCCATGGCATTCAGTTGCCAAAACCCCTGGCCAGCTCCAGGCATCAGGGATGGAGGAGCAGTTGGCATCAGAGAGGCAGGAGCAGCTGTCATCGGAATGGGAAGACCAGGTGCAGTGAGGCCCTGAGTGGCACCTATCCCCAAAGGAGCCGCCATGGTCGACAGCGGATAGGTAAGCTCAGCTGCTGACAGACACGCTGATGCATGGGTTCCCTGTTCTGGCATCTGAGGGACCGCCCATCCCGACGTCGGGGAGGTGAGTCTTGGCGGGTCGATGTCCCTCGGCACCGGGGACCAGCGGGAGCGCTTCCTCCCTCCCCTCTCAGGCTCCGGGGACAAAGAGCAGGAGGAGCTCGATCGCTCCGCGGAGTGGCGGTGAAGTCGGCGCCGACGCGACTCCCGGCTATCATGCCGGGAAGGCGCTCTTGCCCGCCTCTCCCTAGCTCCTCGCGAGGAGGAGGGGGCGGGCTTGCGACGGGGAAAGGCCCGGCGGAGGCGGGCCACCTCCCGGCTCGCAGCAATAGCAGCGCCAGCATGAGGAGTCTCCTGGGCTATCAGCGGTGCTGAGAGGGAGCTCGAAGGCATAGCCTGGGACGGCCTCTCGTCCACGAGGGGAGTCCCTGCCCTAGCCGCGCGCTCCTGCGTCTGCGCAGAGGGGGCATTCGTGGGCGCCATCTTTGTTGCCGTTGTTGCTACCGGAGGAGAGGCAGAAAGTGGTAAGTCCTCCGTTCCCGCCATAACTGAGGCGCCTTCAGTTGGCAGAGAAGACTGGGCGCCATCTTTAGGCTCCGTCGTTTTTCCTTTGTCTTTTTCTTTGAAGGAGCCGCCATCTTTTTTCCTTGGTAGGCACCTCGTCAACTGCCGTCAGTTCTGAGAACTGATAGGGGGGCCCCCCCGGCGACACAGACTTCTCGAAAAGCAGCGCTTTAAGCCTGATTGCTCGGTTTTTCCTTGTTTGTGAGGAAAAACGCTGACATATGGGGCACATATGGGCTAAATGCCCCCCCCCCCCCAGACATGCCAGGCAAGAATCATGACGGTCATTGTCTGGCAGAAGATTAGGGCAGGTAGAACACTTTTTAAAGCTCGTTGTTAGAGACATCTCAGATCCTAGGGTGATGCTCTATCCAGATATCCAGGCAAGGAGATAACTCACAAGTGATGCACAGTCCGAAGTCAACGTAGGAGAATGTAGAATAGTCAGGGTCAGTCCAGTAGGTCAGAGAAATACAAGGTCAGTCCGTAAGAGTAATGCAACAGTGATTTCCTCAGAAATCACCAAAAAGCAAGAGGGTTCTCTCTATCTGCTTCACTCGAGCGCGGATGAAGAGAAGTGAGGGCTGAAGCCCCTCCCACTGGCTATATAGGCGGTGGGGGGAGTGATGGGCGGGGCTTCAGCGAGGCTTTTGAGTTTTCTTCTAGAGGGTTCCGAATTATATCTGCGCAAGCGCAAATATCTTATGTATGCATTCACAGTTGACCACGAAAAGGCAATCTCGCATTACCATATGCAACTGCATCCATTTCCCCATGTCCTTCTTGTGCCATTAATCTGGCCTGGTTGATAATATTTCTCCTTTCTGCGGCTGTGAACAGCGTATTTAAGAGCTGTTTGCAATCCCACCAGGTTGGGTCATGTGTTGCAATAATTCCTTCCAATAAATCAGCCATTGCCCGTGGCTGCTCCGAATAAGGAGGGGTAGAATTCCGCCAATTAACGACGTCACTACTCGAAAACGGGATTATCTGATAAGCCTGGACCACTGTATTGTTCACATCTATTAAAGGGACCCGTCTGATGGGCAACTCCAGAACCCCTCTCTCTTCTTCTGCCTTCACCCTTGCTTCTTCCCTAGACATGCTTCTGGTTCTTATTGGTGAAGTGGCTTGTCTCTGACTGTGCCTTCTACTTAGTTCCAGAGAGCGCGTTATCGCTTTCACGGTCCCAAAAGAGCTTTTTCTCCTGGGCGCGGGTATGGGACGCTCTATCATCCCTCCCCTGGCTGCAGGGTACTCTTCTTCCTCATCGTCTTCTTGGAGATGCTCTATCATCTCCTCAACGCCTGAGGCTTCCCATCTCGCTCTTTCTTCTATCTCCCTTGCTTCTTCTAGGGGTAACGTATCTCGGGGAGAGAGGGCCTGATATGCAGGTGGTCTTTCATTGAACGGATTGTGTACTGAACGTGGAACAAGGTAGGAAGCCGTGGCTGGTGGCGGTTAAAGGAACTGCGGCGGTTTGGGATGTTGCCATGATTGGAGGAAACACCCGCTGGGCCCCGCAGTTGGCAGGCTCCCTAATTCGGGTTGAAATGTCATCGGGGATTCATTGGGATCAGAAATGGCGCGGTGGGGACAGGAAGGACTGGTGGACTCATTGGGATTGGTGCAAAGGGAACAGGAAGACCCGCCTCGACGTGCGTCACAGCCGGGGACGTCATCTGGGCGGCTGAGCCTGTCCCGAAGGTGGGGGCCGTGGCTTGGGCTTGCGTTTGGGCAGGGATGTCTAAATTAGCATATAGCGGAGGCACAGTGGCTCCCCCCGCTCCTGCCGCATCAAGTTCTCTGTGCCTTGGTCTTCTCCTTAAGGGTGGAAATTCCTCGGGTTCAGATTGCAAAACCGGAGGGTTTTCCCTGCCTGTCGGCTAACAAAACATCCTTCCTTTGCATGCCCCTTGGGGCCCGCCCACCAAACACCTTCAGCAACCATTCTCTCCCATGTCGCGGAATAGATCCATTGATCAGTTGGATGTATTTCGTAACAATAGGCCTCTAATTGCCTACACTTCCTTAAATCCCAAGTGCCTGCCTTGGGCCAATCAATCTCTGGGACAGCAGGCCACACCTCAGTGCACAAGTTTCTCAGCCTGAAATCTTTCAAATCCTGAGGTTTCCCTTCCACTGCCAACAAACAAAACCTGTCCCAGTTGTCTAACACACATTGCAAAGGCGTTTCTTTCTTCGCTTTTGATCCCACTCCACCCATCTCTGCTAGTCAAAAACACTTCAGTGCTTGCCCCCCCTCCCAATGGGTGTGTGTTCCCTACGTGTTAGTGTTAAAGAGCTCTATACTGGCCGATTCCTGAAGACCATGGGACTGCTTTCCCGCATCACCACTGACTGCGTCGGAACAACAGAACATCTGTTGTCCCCGACTCTCTCTCTGCGCGCTTTCAAGTGCCAGATTGCTCTCTAGACGATCGGAACTCCGTCGCCCCCGGACTTTCTTCTCACCTCTTGGGTTCACCAACAGTAAGGGCAATTGCGGCTCCTCGGGTCGGCAGGCGTTGGTGTGGAACGAGTCAGGCAGCCGGTCGTTGCGGTGGTTTGGGGCCCCCTCACCTCCCGCGGAGAGCGAGTGTGCCGTCCAGTCAGCTGGACCACGTTCTCTGCGTCACAGACCCGTCTTAATTGCCTTTTAACATCACGTCGGGGTCACCAAAATGTAGCAGCAAATTAGGAGTCCCAGAACTCCTGGTTGGCAAATAACCTTCTTACCAATAGCAACGTGGACGCGCGGGCACAGGAACGAGAGAACGGACAATTGACTGTTTTCAA
This sequence comes from Anolis apletophallus, assembly GCA_030556195.1. Taxonomy (NCBI): domain Eukaryota; kingdom Metazoa; phylum Chordata; class Lepidosauria; order Squamata; family Anolidae; genus Anolis; species Anolis apletophallus. The sequence continues at coordinate 1,784 of JARBWK010003764.1, read as the reverse complement.
AGTGAAGTCAAGTTTATTAAAAGTGGACACCAGCTGGTGGGGTTCACCCACAGAACAAGCTGCTCGGGGCAAATCCTCTCATACATTCTAAGAGCAGTCATTATATACCCTTCATGGCGGCAGATCTTCTTCCCCGCCCTTCTTCACAAACCCCATTGGCCAGTGTATCAGAACATTTTCATTATCCAATCAAACACAATACTTTCATTAGCATCATATCATTATCAGGCTTCTATTTGTTGAAGTTTATGGCGCAGCAAGAAATCCATTTCACATAGAACAGTATCAGTGGCTCTGCTCAGTCTGTACTCAAATTGCAACATTTGCTGCTGCCTCTTCCTTGCCAGCAAAGGAGGGGGCAGACCCTTCTGCGCTTGCTCTGCTCTTATCCTATTAGCATTGAGGTAAACAAACCCATGCCTTGTACTGCTTTGGCCAATCAAGGCCTTTGTTATCATTGAAGACACATGATGTACTTTAGCAAATCAGTGCATACACTTGGCGTACCAATCAGGGTACAGCATTTACGGCATACATGCCAGCTTGATTCCTGGCACAGAAAGCCAGCTATACTAAAGCTCTCACTTGTGCATCACTCTCCACTGACTGTACTCCTGCTCAAAGTACCAACTCTGCTATAATATGTGATATTGATGTTGTGCTGTGGCAATAATTATAGTTCATTGTATTTGCATTTTGCTTGTGAGCCGCTCTGAGTCCCCTTTGGGGTTGAGAAGAAGGGCGGCAGAGAAATAAATACCCTGAAGTAAATAAATAAGTAATTAAATTAATAGATAAGTAAGAAGAGCTGGGCATGATTAGCATGAAGAAGAGAAGGCCAAGAGGAGACAGGATGGCTGGGAAAGAGGTCCCGCCTCCAATGGACTGATTGACACCTGGCTGAGGAAAGAAGGAAAGAAAGAAAGAAAGAAAGAGGCCTCAGCTGAGGGAACCAGGCTCCTGAGGGAGCAAGCCAGGAGGGAAGCCATTTTGTGTCCCGGCCGACATTTTGTGTCCATTCTGCCAGTCCTGAGCGTGCTCAGTGGGCGCCCACAGAACGTTCTAGCGCCTTCCTCCGTCCTTGGGATCTGGCCAGTTCCTGCTCCGGGAAGGCTTGGCTGGGCCAGGCGAGGCCCCTCTGCCCGGAGCAGGCGGTTGTTGAGGCCAATGTGAAATACAGTTTAGAATCAGGGGATCCTGGTCGATTGACACCTGGCTGAGGCAAGGAGGAGGGAAGGGGCCGAGGGGCGGCTGAGGGGGCAAGCCAGGGGGAAGCCATTTTGTGTCCAGTCCTTACTGTTGTGATCTGCCTGGAAGGTGACAGGAAGCAGTATTATTACTATTACTATTATTATTATTATTATTATCCTGGCCAACTGGAGCCCTCCCTCACGGTGTTTGGGACTCCCACAATTCCTCACAGCCTCAGGATCAACAAGTTCTTATTTATTTATTTACTTTAAAAAATTTATTGAAGATTTTCTGAAGGTAACAGGAAACATTATTACTATTATTATTATCCTGGCCAACTGGGGCCCTCCCTTATCAAAATTAGGTTACTTTGGCATCTAGGGAAACCTGAGCCTTGCCCTGCTCTGGGAGGGACGTCCTTGTCTCTGGGGGTCTGTGTGTGGCTGCACGCCTGTGTCAAGCCCTCCATGTCTCCTCCCCCGGCAGGTGTGCCTGAGTCCAGACTTGGCCGGCAGAGTCTCCAGGCATCACACGGAGAGAAGGCAGCCCCTGAATTCCTCCTCTGCCGAAGAGAAGGCGCCAGAAAGATGTCC
>JARBWK010003763.1:0-11676 GCA_030556195.1 Anolis apletophallus | reverse complement strand
AGTAAGATGAATGCATGCATTTGGTTGTTGTATAAACTTGGAGCTGCCTTTCTCCGACCACGTGACGTGAGCCTTGGATATCTTTTTCCAGAGCTCCCAGCTATATTCCAATGAAATGAAATATCGCAAACAGGACCGGACGAAGGTAAAAAAAATTATAGTAAGCCAACCTTTTTTGGCATCCCCTGTGTCTTCAGTATGGTGATGATTGTGCGTGCAAGACCGAGCACATGCGTGCAAACAGCTAGTTTCGCATGCGCTATTGGGACTGAGCTTCTGGTGGAGGGAGAAGGCGAAACGCACTCCCAAGAGGGTGAAAAGGACGGGGGAACATTTTGCAGCACAGCCTTCTGCCTCCGGCTGCAAAATGTTCCCTGGCTTGTCCTTTTCGGCCTCTTGGGAGTGCGTTCGCATTCTCTCCACCAGAAGCGCTGGTCCCAATAGCGCATGCGTGAAAAGTTTGCGCATTCGCTATTAAAACAGAGCACTCCCAAGAGGATAAAAAGGACAAGCCAGGAACATTTTGCAGCCGGGCGGAGCAATGACACGGCATGATGCGCCAAACCTGGCAGCTGCGACCGGATGCGCCCTTGGCCACGTGGCGCCTTGAGGTGGCCGCTTACTTTGCCTCCACTAAGATTGGCCCTGATCGCAAAAAACTCTTATGATTCTGTTTTAAGGAGAACAAGCTTTGAAACAGTCTAAATAGACAGGACGCTGAATCTATAGAGAGTTAGACTAATTTGTATTTTCAAGAAAATTGAAATAGTCAAATCATGTTCTTGTTTGGCTCAAGCGAGGTATCCTTCAAAATGCAAGGAATGTCAGTCAAATTTGACAGATTTAATATCAAGGTCTCCAACAACAGAGAAGTACTCCGCAGTCTCCAGCCCCAGCCGGTTTGGGAATTTAAGTTCCTGTCCTTCAGGCAGCTTTACGGTAACTTCTTCAGCATCAAAGGAGATACAGATCTGGAAGAAAGATTTAAAATCAGAGCTTTTCCCAGGAAGGGATCCCCATTTGGAGTTTTGACACTTTGATCTGGCCACTGCTATGGGATTTTGGGGAGGGGGGAAGAAATGGGATAGCAATTTTTTTGGGGGGGGGGGTGTCATTTTTCCACTTTTGTAGGGGTTCTTCGACCCTATGTGAATGTGGAAGGCTGCTTATCTCCTTCTTGGCTTCTCTTCGCGAATGAAGATTCAGGAAGGACTCATCCCACGCTTTTTACAAGCGCGTTGATGATTCGGAGGTTGGATGTGTCCTTTGAGCCTGTGCAATGGACCTTTCTGGTAGACCACAGTGTGCACAGAACTGGCCTCACCCTTTAAACCAAAGGTTTGTCTGCCGGGGCCTAGCAAGCTGGGACAGTGGCAGCGAGGTCCTAAAGTTGTAGGTTTGGTTCAAGTTTCCTTCTCTTAGATCAGGGGTGCTCACACTTTTTCAGCATGTGAGCTACTTATAAAACAACCAAGTCACAATGATCTACCTACCCACTACTCAGAAAGCCATAAAAGCAAAATATTAGGACATTGATTTCAGTGAGAGCCATATAATATAAATTAAGACTAAATTCAACTAAATGTGACTATAATAAGCCCCTGAATTTATTCATAATAATAATGATAATATTCATTCAGCCTCTGCTGCTGCTACTACTACTACTAATAATAATAATAGTAACAACAACAATAGGTTCCTAGAGTAGAAGGAGACCTCCAAGGGCCATCCAGTCCAACCTCCTTCTGCCATAAGGGAAAAAACGCAATTAAAGCATTCCTCACAGATGGCCAGTCAGCCTCTGATAATAATAACAACAATGGGTTCCTAGAGTATTTATTTATTTGTCACATTTCTATACCGCCCCTCTCAGCCTGAAGGCGACTCGGGACGGTTTACACAGGCAGTCTCTGCCCTCAATACAACACAAGCAACAAGGCAACCCCCCCCCCCCAAACCATATAATAACAAATTAACAATTAAAAACATACAATTGCAGTCTCAGCGTCATGTTGAAATCAGTTTCCATCGCATCGTCGTCATTCCATATATCTCATTAAGCCTTATATTTCATCAACAAATGCCTGCTCAAATAGCCAGGTCTTGACTTTCTTGGGAAATGTCAGGAGGGAGGGGGCCGATCTGATGTCTTTAGGGAGGGCATTCCAAAGCCGAGGAGCCACCACTGAAAAGGCCCTGTCTCTCGTCCCTGCCAGTCGCGCCTGCGAAGAAAGCGAGACCGAGAGCAGGGCCTCTCCAGATGATCTTAAGAGTAATAATAATAGTAACAATGGGTTCCTAGAATAGGAGGAGACCTCCAAGGGCCATCCAGTCCAACCTCCACCTGGGCGGCGTCAGGAGCCTGTGGGGCGGGACTGAGCTTTCCTCCCGCCCTGCCTGCAACCTACCAGGACACTCTACATCAGGGGTGCTCAGAATGGTGATCGGGATCACCAGGGTGATCTTCAGGCCTCATCCTGGTGATCTTCAGGCCCCTGACTAGGTTTTTTGCTGTTGGTCCTCTTCACAAGCCCCTGCACGCTGCAAAGAAGTCATCCGTTGTTGCTCCTCCCCGCTCCCTGCTTGCGCGCCGCCTCCAAAAGCTCCAGAGTCCAAGAGGCAGAATGGGCCCCCTCTTTTGGATTCCTCCTCCTCCCTCCGTCCTTCTCCAGCTACTCAGAGTCGAAGGAGACCAAAGGGGCGGGCCTGGATGACGCGATGCATGGCTGGCCCCAAGACGCATGCACAGAAGCGCCCATTCTGCCCCTCGGACTTCTCGTGAGCTCTTGGAGGCGGCACGCATGCTGGCGGCGTGGAAATAGGAGCAACGACGGAGGAGGAGAAGAAGGACACTTTGGGGTCATTTCCTTACCGCATCTCAAAGATCGCTCTTTTTACTTTGGGGTGGGTGCTTGATCGTTCTGTGGCATGTCTCTTTGTTTATTTTTAATGTTTAAAAATGGCCTTTTAGCTCCAAAGCCTCTCTGCTTGCTTTGTTCCTTGAGAAATATATGTTGGGGAATATGGAAATGTGGGAGAAATGGGGTGGTTGGATGTATTTTTGCATGCCCCTTTGTTTACCTTGCTGAGTATTAAATGGCCTTGCAGTTCAAAAGCCTCTCTTCTTACTTTCTGGCAGATAATATGTGTGGTAATATGGCTGTGTGGGAGAAATAGGGTGGTTGGATGTATTTTTATGCTCTGTTTTATATTGTTGTTATTAAATTGAAATGTTGATGTTTTATAACTTCATTTTATGTAAACTGCCCCGAGCCTGCTGGAAGGAGCGGTACATAAAAATGAATAAATATAAATAAATAAATAAGAAAATAGTTATACGTTTTACATTTCTGGGTAGGTGATCTTTGGGACTTGGTTTTTTAATCAGTAGCTCCCATGCTGAAAAAGTGTGAGCACCCCTGCTCTACATGATCTACCAGTAGATTCCGATCTACCTAATGAACACCCCTGTCTTAGATCACTGATTCTCAAAGTGGGTGGTACTGCCCCCTGGTGGGCGGCGAGGCAATCCAAGGGGGTGGTGGGAGGCTCAGGGGAATTTGGGGGGCAGTGAACCCCTTTAAGGGGGCGGTGAACGATTGGCCATTTAGGAGGGGTCGTGTGGCCCTCTTCTTTGGCGCCGCCCCCTTCTCTTTGACCTGCATATTAGATATTTGGATTAGAATTATGTATGAAGTAGCAACGCAAATATGGTTGGGGGTCACCACAACATGAGGAACCTTATTTAGGGGTCATGCTGTTAGAAAGGTTGAGAACCACTGCATTAATACATACGGTATATCTTCCTGTTTAATTGCTATTACGTTTTTAAAAAATTAATTTCTAGGGGGGCTGTGAGTAAAAAAAATTCTGGAAAGGGGGTGGTAGGCCAAAAAAGTTTGGAAACCACTGTCTTAAATGGTTGACCTTACAGGGTTAAATGAGCACATTCTGCCCAGGTTTGAAATCAGAGTTTTCCTTCTCTTAGGATGGTTGCCAAAAGGCTAGAGAGCCCATCCTGCCCTTTGACGCTCTTTGTTAGACCCTTCGGTTGTGACCTGTCTGGCTTGGGAGGCCCTACCGGTGGCTATTATGCCACTGTCAGCATAGCTCACAACTTCATTAGGGTACGCAAGCCTCTCCCCCACAACAAGGGGGCGCCAACGAAGAGGGAAGGCTGCTTATACCAATACCCATAATACGACTATTGGTCATCTATTGTTTCTGGTTGATTTAAATGGACACAGATTATGTAAGATTTTGTCTTACACAGAGGGGAGGAATATAAATATTTACATATAAAGAGTATGTACAAACATAGTTATTTTGGGTGATATCCTTGCCCGTTTGAGTTAATTTTCTAATGCAAGTTCAGGAAATTTGGCTGCAGGATTTGTTGAATTTGAATTGATTTCTCACCATTTCCCTGATAATAAGACCCCAAACTACTTGTAAAATAAGTTAAAGCAACATGCAACAATCTGGAAAACAATTTAATTAGACTAGGATGCAGAACCATGGCTTCAAACTACAGGAAAGGAGATTCTACCTGAACCTTAGGAAGAACTTCCTAACAGTGAGAGCTGTTCAGCAGTGGAACTCTCTGCCCCAGAGTGTGGTGGACGCTCCTTCTTTGGAGGCTTTTAAACAAGGCGGGATGGCTACCTATCGGGGGAGCCTTGAATGTGATTTTCTTGCTTCTTGGCAGGAGGTTGGACTGGATGGCCCACAAGGTCTCTTCCAACTAAAGGATTCTATGATTAGGCAAATTACAGTATCCCACAGGGAAGGGTTTATCTATACCAGTGATTTTCAACCAGTGTGCTGCGGAACACTAGTGTGCCGTGAGAGATCATCAGGTGTGCCGTGGGAAATTATTTTTCAACTTCATTCATATATAAATTATAAGGTGCATCTCTCCCTTTAAGAAATGGAACCATAGCACTCTCGCATCACCTAAGAAGTGACGCGAGAGTGCTATGGTCACGCCATCTTGGATTCGCTCAGACGCGGCTAAGTAAACAAAGTTAGAGTTAGTGCTGCAGCTGCGCGTCAAGTGAGAGTGGCAATTTGGGATTACAGCAAGACAAGCGAGTGACAGTGATGGAGAAGTTTTTGAGAAGGGAAAATGCAAATGCCGAACAGGGCCCTGGACAAAATTATGACACAGATGAAGGCCCTGATATGAGTGGTGGACATGAGCTCCTCAAGCTTGACTGCGATAAAAACTAAAAACAGAGAGAGACTGACAGTTGTTGAGCAAGAGCTTTGTGTGTGTCTTTCTACCATTCCTGCCAGGATATCTATTTTGTGTTCATCGAAACAGGCCCAGGTTTCACACTGAGTGTATAAATACATTTAAAAACATATTAACTATATGTATTACTGTGTTAGAGTGTCATTTTGGTTGGTGGTGTGCCCCAGGATTTGGTAAATGTAAAAAATGTGCCGCGGCTCCAAAAAGGTTGAAAATCACTGATCTATACTACTGAATGAAGACTGTTATACACTGTTATACACTGCCATAGCTCCATGCTATCGAATACTAGGATCTGTAGTTTGGTGAGGGCATCAGAACTCTTTGAGAGAGATTGCTAAAGGCCTACTTTTGATGGCTAAAACCACAGCTCCTATGATCCCATAGGCATAGCCATTAACACAGTGTCAAACTGCATTCATTCTAAAGCAGTGGTCCCAATGGTCATGGACCACCAGTGATCCGCAAAACCAGAAATACGGTCAGGGGCCTCAGCAATACTACACCTTTGCAATGGGAATAACTGGTCTCGCAAAACCCTCTTATAGTGCCGAGGCTTATTAAATACAGTTTTCTGTGGGCAAGCAGATGGTGACTACTGGATGGCATATGTTCTGTATCAGAAACTAGAGCTGATGTGGTCTATCCAATGCAATTTTCCAAATCAGCACTCCAAATAACCAAACCAAATCTAAAGTTGACCAAAAACTGATTTGTAACTCTTTTAGTACTAATGTTACTGGTCAAGTGGTCCCTGATTTAAAAAATTACTGGGAAACACTGTTCTAAAATCTAAAGTATAGTTGAACTCTAATACTCCCTGTGGATATCTGAGACCACGTACAATAGCAAGCCCTACATTTTGTCTATCTTTGGGCAGGAAGCATACCATAGAACGGGCCTGTCCAACAGGTGGGCCGTGGGCCGTACATGGCCCCCAGCCCCTTTCTTTCAGCCCCCAAGCTTTTTAATTAAAAGTAAAAATAGAAAATAAAATAAAATAAATAATAAATTACCCACTTCTGGGTTCCGGAGCAAGTCTCGCGAGACTACGCCAGCCACACGGGATTTCTCTTGCAACGCAGGCGTGATCTCGCGTTGTGAGCGAAACCCGTGTGGCTGGCGTAGTCTCGCGAGACTTGCTCCGGTTGCCGAAATCTCGGCTACAGAATCCCTGCGGCCCACACAGACGCGATTAGACCTTCTTTGGCTCCTGGCTCGGTCGGTCGTCGCATCTTTCTTGGTCTCTCGTGGTCCGGCTACTGGAAGGTAGGCTGAAGCAGGGGGCTGTTTTGCTGGGGTGGGCTCCTTTCTTCCTTGCTTTAATTCTTGCTTTTATGTTATTTATATTTATTTCCCTCCCATATATATTCCCTTCCTCAATCCATCCCTCTTTGTGTGTTTGTTATTTATTACTATTTATTTCCCTCCCATATATATTCCCTTCCTCAATCCATATTTCTTTGTGTGTTTGTTATTTATTAATATTTATTTCCCTCCCATATATATTCCCTTCCTCCATCCATATTTCTTTGTGTGTTTCTGTTATTTAATATTTATTTCCCTCCCATATATATTCCCTTCCTCAATCCATATTTCTTTGTGTGTTTCTGTTATTAATATTTATTTCCCTCCCATATATATTCCCTTCCTCAATCCATATTTTTGTGTGTTTCTGTTATTTATTAATATTTATTTCCCTCCCATATATATTCCCTTCCTCCATCCATATTTCTTTGGAGGAGGGGGCGGAGCCAGGGAGGGGGCGGAGCCAGGGAGGGGCAGGGCGGAGCAGGGGTGGGGGCGGAGCAGGGGGCGGAGGCAGACCCTTAGGCCCCCCCAGGTGATCAGTGACTGGAATTCCGGCCACTGGTCCGGTAGAAGTTGGACAGCCCTGCCATAGAATCTTACTGAAAGATCTAGAGAGGTCCACAGAAATGTCTGGAAGGGAATCTTTTCCCTTTTTTTGTAGTATGGTTAAGTGAAACCTTGGATACCTATGGATAAAGGGGTCATATTGTATTCTGTTAAAACACCTCTGATTTAAAACAGTAGGAAAATAATTCAAAATACCATAAGAATCACAGTACAGCATGCAATACCCACAAATGCTTCTACTGTACAACCAGAATTGCTAAATACCTGTGTAAATAAATATACATCCCGGAAAAGTGTTATATAATAAATTTCAGTGGCAAAATGTCTTGGGCAGGCTGTGAACCCTTCATTCTCATTGTGCCTTCAAGTTGTTTCTGACTTACAGCGAGCCAAGGCAGACCTCTCATGGGCTTTCTGAGGTTGGAAAAACTTGCCTAAGGCCACCTAGTGGGTTTCCACATCCGAGTTGGGACTTGAGAATTGAGTCAGCTCAATGCTCAAATGGTTAGATCAGGGGTAAGGAACCTATGGCTCGGGAGCCAGATGTGGCTCTTTTAATGATTGCATCTGGCTCTCCAGAGCAGCGTGGGCCTCGGTTTCCCAGCATGCAGCGGGGAGGAGTGACGCAAAAGCACCATGACTGCCACTTTCGCACCGCCATAGCTGCCTCTTCCTCATCCCCTGCTGCTCTTGGGGCCCTGTGCCCTCTTCGCTGGGGATGGCGGAGCCCGGCGGCGGCACCTCGTCTTCTTCTTCATCCTCCGCCATGGGCCTCGGGGGAGGCAGCGGAGACGGGCCTGGCCCTGGCACCGCGGACCCAGCCTTGCTCGCTGCCCCTGGGGGATGCCCAGCTCATTGCCCTCATCGTCGGACAGATTAAGAGCCGCAGCTTCTTCGACACCTTCTGGAGAAGCTGCCTCGCCAACGCCGACACGAAGGTCCACCTTGGCCCCGCGCCATACTCCCCCTTCCTTTCCTTCCTTCCTTTTCCCCCTCTCTTTTTCTTTCATTATTTTTCCTCCCTCTCCCTACCTTTTTTCCTCCCTCCCTCTTCGCTCCTTCCTTCCTCTTCTATTCTTTCCCCCCAAATCTTCCTTTCCTTTTCCTTCCTTTCTTTTCACTTCCCTCTCTCTCCCCTTCTTTTTCTTCTTTTCCCTTCATTATTTTACTTTTTCCTCACTCCTTTTCCTTTCTTTTCCCCACCCTTTCCTTTCCTCCCTTCCCATTTCCTTCTTTCTTTTCCCTTCTTTGTCTCTCTCCTATTTTTCTTTTCTTCCTTTTCCATAGTTTGTTCTTCTTTTCTTTCTTCCTCTCCCCCTCCCTCCTTTATTTCCACTGTCTGTCTTTCTTTCCCCCTTCTTTCCTTCCGTCTTCTCTTCCTTCCCAGAGTCCTGCGCATGCATTTTGCAGAGCCAGGCCTGAAGTGTCCCGTCATTTTGCCGGGGGAATCCTTTTCTCATAATATGTACGTCTATACTCACATTTAGTTGAATTCAGTCTTAAAATATATTATATATACTAGCTGAGGACCCGGCGGTGCCCGGGTTATTTGAGGAAGGCATTGTGTGCCAAGGTTGGTTCCTATTAGATGCGTATGTGGCTTGCAGTGGTCTCAGGAAGTTAGTGAAGGTACTGCAAGTCCCATTGGCCATGGTCCATCCCCCTCCCAACAGCACCAGGATGTAGAGTGGGTCATGGGGGCTCTTAGTGCCACGTTTGGTGTTGATCATTCATTGGATGAGGGTCGCAGTAGTCTCAGAAGGTGAGTGAAGATACTTCAAGTCCCGTCATCCATGGTCCATCCCCCTCCAAACAGCACCAGGATGTAGAGTGGGTCATGAGGGCTTTGTGTGCCAAGTTGGTCTTGATTAGTCATTGAATGAGGGTCGCAGCAGTCTTGGGAAGTGAGTGGAGGTACTTCAAGTCCCATCATTCATGGTCCATCCTCCTCAATACTGCACCAGAATGTAGAATGAGTCATGGGGGCTCTGTGTGCCAAGTTTGGTCTTGATCAGTGTTTGGATGAGGTTGGCAATGGTCTGGTGAAATGATTGGAGGTCCTTAAAGTCCCATTATCCGTGGTCCGCCCTCCGGAGTGAATCAGGACGTCCAGTGGGTCATGGGGGCTTTTGTGCCAAAGTGTGGTCATGATTATGCACTGGATGAGGGTCACAGCGGGCTTGGGAAGTGAATGGAGGTACTTGAAATCCCATCCTTCATGGTCCATCCTCCTCTAAACTGCAGTAGGATGGAGTGTGGGTCATGGGGGTACTGTGTGCCAAGCTTGGTCTTGTGGTTCAGGGCCGCCTTGGTCTGTAAGGGAATGAAGAGTTTGAAAGTACTACAAATCTCATAACCTGTGATGGTACTTCAAGTCCCATCATCCATGGTCCTCCCTACTCCAAACTGCAGTAAAATGAATCATGGGTCATAGGGGCTCAGTGTGCCAAGGTTGGTTACTGTTAATTCAGGCCATACACAATGTCCCACTAACTGAGGCCTAGTCAGGGAAATGAAGTTAATGAAGGCCGTGCTGTAAATTTTGGGCCTGGTTTGTGATTTGTAGGGGCTACAGTGTTTTCTGGGAAGTTAATTGGGTGAAGGTACTGCAAATCCCATCATTAAGTGGCCCATCCTGTCCTAAACTCTCTTTTGGGGCCTGCAATGTTCTGGCCTGCTCTGCTGGTAATTGGTAACTTTAAAAGGCAAAATGGCAGGCAGCCGTTTTCTAAAATCTGAGGGGGAGGAGAAAACAGAATCCATTTTGTTTTCACAGAGCCAAGTGGGAGGGAATGTTGATGGTGCATTTTCCCCCTCAGTGGGAAAGAAATCCTGTTGTTTGAATGTAGAGGCCTGGATTCTGGGATGCTGGCTAATCAGTGGCAATCAATGCCCTCTGTCTGGTGCCTTAGAATTTTGGAGTGGCGAGGCTGGCCAATCAAGGACTTTATGCAAATAGCTGCCACATTTTTCCCCTCAGTGGGAAGAAATCCTGTTGTTTGAATGTAGAGGCCTGGATTCTGGGATGCTGGCTAATAGAATTTTGGAGTGGCAAGGCTGGCCAATCAAAGGACTTTATGCAAATAGCTGCCACATTTCCGCCCTTCCGCCCTCTGCACAAATACAAACATTCAGTTTTATTAAGGTACTAGCTTGGGGACCCGGCCCTGCCCGGGTTATTTGTGAAGCGCAGCAGGATGTAGAATGGGTCATGGGGGCTCTGTGTGCCAAGTTTGGTCTTGATCCATCATTATTGGGAGTTGCAGTGGTATCATGAAATTACTGAAGGTAGTGCAAGTCCCATCATCTCTGTCTGTCCCCCCCAAGTGTAGTAGGATGTAGATTGGGTCATGGGGGCTCTGTGTGCTAAGTTTGGTCTGTATTGGTGAATGGATGAGGGATGCATTCTTTGGAAGTGAGTGAAGGTACTTCAAGTCCCATCATCCGTGGTCCGTCTCACAGTAAACTGCACCAGGCTGTAGAGTGGGTCATGAGGGCTCTGTGTGCCAGATTTGGTGTTGATCAGTCATTGGATTAGGTTGTAGCAGGATTGGGAAGTGAGGGAAGGTACTGCAAGTCCCATCATCCATGTTCTGTCCCCCTCCAAACTTTAGTAGGATGTAGAGTGGGTCACTGGGGCTCTGTGTGCCAAGTGTGGACTTTCTCGGTGTTTTTTAGGCTGAGCCCTGGCCTGTGAAAGTGGCTGCCATATCCGCCTGGCCTGTGAAAGTGGCTGCCACATATCCGCCCTGGCCTGTGAAAGTGGCTGCTTCCGCCCTTCTGCCCTCCCGCCCTCCGCATACACACATACAAACATTCAGTTTTATAAAGGTATACAGATACAGATTATGTGGCTCTCACTGAAATAAATTTCCAAATATTTTGCTTTCATGGCTCTCTGAGTCAAAAAGGTTCCCGACCCCTGGGTTAGATCATGACGGTTCTGTTTCCAAGGCCAATCCCTTGACCGTTTCCATAGGGTGCTGTTTCCTCCTCACCTTGGTCTCCTCTCCCTGCTGGAAGGGGAACTCTGTCTCTCGCAGTTCCTCACCCCAACTCCTTCCTTCTTGGAGTTACATACAATGGTCCTGGTGTCTCCATGGAGGTCAAATCGAGGGTTGAAGGATCAGGTTGGTTTCATCCCAGCCCAGATTGATGGTAAAGCTGAAGCAAAGAGAGCTTAATAGAATACAATATTTCTAATGCAAATCAACAAAATGCATGTTATGTTTCACAGAGCCTGAAGTTCACTTCTCCAATGCAGACAGTCCATGAGTTACAGACATCTGCTTTACAAACAACTCATAGTTAAGAACAGGGGTGAGACAACAGGATATGAGAAAAAATCTACCCCTTAGAAGGGAAATTCAATTCCTGAAAGTGTTATTATGTGGAAAAGGTGTCTCCATCACCTTTGTCCACCTGTCTTTATCTCCCATAAAGACAGGTGGACACATGTCAGCATGCTGGAAGAAGCAATGACCACCAGCATTGAAGTGCTGATCCTCCATCAACAACTCTGCTGGATTGGTCACATTGTC
>JARBWK010003762.1:0-11679 GCA_030556195.1 Anolis apletophallus | reverse complement strand
CGCAATCATAAACAACATCAAAACAATATGGCTGAGAAACAGGAACATAGCTGAGGTTCAGGCTCAATGAGTGCAATAAAACCTGAAGGGAGTGCAAGGAAAGTGCAACAATCAAGTAGATAGGGGTTGGTAATACTATTATCGAAACTGTTGAGGTAGACGATAAGAGGGCCGACATAAGGTGCTGAACTTTAAAAGTAGGGATAAGATAATTACTGGTGTACTGCTTAATCAAAAGCACACTGGAATATCCAGGTTTTTAATTGTTGACATATAAACCTATCCTATGTATTCTTACTGGGAGTAAATCCTACTAATTTCTATCTCAACATTTATTTCTGCAAGAGCAAATTTGGCCGTAGATTGGCAAAACAATAGAGAGATGTATTTATTTATTTATTTGTTTGTTCAATCTTGTATTCCGCTCCTCCCTGCAGGCTCGGGGCGGATAACAACATATAAAATAGGCGGCATGTGCCAACCATGCGGCCATACAATAAAAGCATAAAAAAACACATCACATCACGAGGTACAAGATAAAATACAGAAGCATTTCCTTGAGACCCAGGTGCAGTTGTACTAGGCAATTATACTAGGCAGATATGCCTAGTTGAAGGCCAGTCTGAAAAGGGCGGTCTTACAAGCCCTTCGAAAAGGGATGAGCTCTGGGATGGCTCGGGTGTCATCTGGGAGGGAGTTCCACAACACCGGAGCTGCCACAGAGAAGGCTCTTTGCCTGGTTGCGGACAGATGGCAAGAGCGGATTGATGGCACCAGTAACAGGTTCTGTTCCTCTGAACGTAGTGATCTCGGGGGGACATACGGGGTAAGGCGATCCCTCAGGTACGCAGGCCCTAGACCGTGTAAGGCCTTAAAGGTTAAAACCAACACCTTGAAGGCAATTCGGTACTCGATAGGAAGCCAGTGCAGCTGCCGGAGCGTAGGTGTGATATGCTCCCTCACCGGCACTCCTGCCAGCAGGCGAGCAGCGGCATTCTGCGAAAGTGGGGGAAAACAGAGCTCCCATCATGAGAATGGAACAACGCCACCCCCTTGTGACGCAAAGATGCAATGACGCAAGGACATAACAACAATGACGTCTAATGGAGCATCCACATCCTGTATGACGCTGTATGACGCACACCTGTATGACCCTGTGATGCAGCCAGGAAGAAGAAACCCTTCTAAACTGCACTGTACTGTCTATATGTAAAAACTGTATGTCTCCGACAGGGATTGTCTGTCATATGTGTATTGTAATCCGCACTGAGTCCCCTTTGGGGTGAGAAGAGCGGAATAGAAATAAACGGTATTATTATTATTCTAACCCTTCATCTAAGTCATTAATAAAGATGTTGAACAGATGTACAGCATGGATCAGGTATCCCCATTTTCAAAGGATAATGGAAATAGGTAAAGGTTTTCCTGACTCGATGGGAAGCCAGTGCAGTTGCCGAAGAATGGGAGTGATGTGCTCCCTCACTGGTGCTCCCGCCAGCAAGCGAGCAGCGGCATTCTGCACTAGCTTGAGTTTCCGGACTGTCGACAAGGGAAGGCCAACGTAGAGGGCGTTACAGTAGTCCAGCCTCGAGATGACCGTCGCTTGGATCACCGTGGCCAGGTCGTCCCTGGACAGGTAGGGTGCCAGTCGCCTAGCCTGTTGTAGGTGAAAAAACGACGTCTTGCTGACCATGTATTGTTTATTCCCACCCTATAAGGTGGAGGTCCTATCCCCCGTTACCCATCCAGCCCAATCCTGCTACTCACTGTCTTAAGACGAGCCTCCGGCTGATGCTGTTCTGGGTGTGGCAATAGAAGCGAGCCAACTCCTGGTTCTCTGGGTTGTTTGCAAGGACACAATGTGCTGCCTGTTGTGGGGAATGAAAAAACGTTAAAACATCGGTATCATCAACACCCTAAAGAGTTGCCCACGACTATATTCCTTCCACATGAAATACATATGTTCAATGATTGGTCTAGATCAGACTTTGACAAACTCTGGCCCTCCAGGTGTTTTGGACTTCAATTCCCACAATTCCTAACAGCCTACCGGCTGTTGACATGGTGTTCGGTTTTAAGAGTTGTTTGTGTGGTAATTTTTGGGTGTTTGGGAGGTATTTCATGTGGTTTGAGGCCAAAAATTTATTTAAAATCATGCCAATTGAAAATATGGTTTTGGAAGCCAGAAGGGCTTTGGGACATAAAAGTGAGGTGCAGAGCTTGTGGTCTCATGATTAATGTTGCATTTATGATCTATAACGCTGTTTTTAAAGCTGTGGGTCCTGACCCCAAATTGGGTCCCCTTTGGTGTCTCGAAAAGTTTGGCAACAATAGCAAACTTCTTATACAAATTTGCTAGCAAGATGTGCATTCTTTACAGCGAACCCTGCAGAAAATGCTTCAGCTGTATTCCATAAAAAGGAAAATCAGCTTGGGTTGGTTGCTGAATAGCCTTGAATAGTTTGAATAGCCTTGATCAGGACAGTAAATAAAGAACAACAGTAAAAAAAAACAGGGGAATTCCAGACAGGAAATAATCAGGGCCACCTAACACCTCCCAACACATTTTACTATTTATTTATTTATGACATTGTTATGCTGCCCTTCTCACCCCAAAGGGTACTTCAGAGCGGCTTACAAGTCATAGCACTGGGAATGTGGCACAGCTGGCTGGGAGTCAGCTGCATAAGATCTCTACTGACCAGAAGGTCATGAGTTCGAGGCCTGCCCAGGTCGGGGTGGGCTCTCGACCAATTGTGTAGCTTGTTGTCGACCTTTGCGACCCGAAAGACAGTTGTATCTCTCAAGTAGGAAATTTAGGTACCACTTGTGTGGGGAGGCTAAATTTAACCCTGCTGGTCTGTCACGTTTTACTATACACTTGTTATGTTCGGGTCATTTTTGACCCGGCCCTATTTTCGGATTTTTTTTGAGCCACTTAAAAGTTCTTTTTGAATACCTGTTGCATTATTATACTGTGTGATCATAGCTGTTAATTATCAGAGAATAATTGAAACAAAAAAACTTTGCTTTTAAAATTTTGTTTTTTATTAAGTAATATTATTTTTGGGTTTACTATACACTTGTTATGTTCGGGTCATTTTTGACCCGGCCCTATTTTCGGATGTTATTTTGGCCACTGAAATGTTATTTTGAGCCACTTTTGAATACCTGTTGCTGTAACGACTCTCCAAAGCACGGTAGGGATCACGCGTAGAAGTCAGCTTGGTCCAACACGATTTTATTGAAGGTACGGCACCCGTGAAGCTAAAGCACCGGCCCGCCACCCAAACACACCTTAAATACCCCGGTAGCCCCTCCCCTTCCCATGCAATGTCCAGAGGAGGTTTCATCAGCCTTCCATGAATCAGCAATCCCAGTAGTCCATAGGGCATGACCCCAGGGTCACAGAGTCAGCGCCATGAGTCTCAATGTCCAATGTCCAAGCCTGGAGGAGTTACCTCACTTCCCCAAAGCTCAGGTGTCCCAATCCTGACATAACGGTCTCATCCACCTCGTCCTCCCCCTGAGGAAATAAAACCTATTCAATCCCGTGGTGGAAATGGATTCACATACTTTTTCAAAAAACTACAATGGAAAGTTGGGTGAACCTTCCCCAGACTCTTAGGCAATAACAGGGTATACGATACCTTATTCACAACCCTTTCTACTTTAAAAGGCCCAATATACTTCGGACTTAACTTTTTAGACTTATATCCTAATTTTAAATTCTCTGTAGACAGCCACACCAAATCCCCTTCAGCATACTCCTCCCCTTCCTGCCGCTGCGATCTCCAAACAGCTTATAGGACCGTTGTGCCTTCCTTAAAGCCTCCGCCACTTCCTTCCAAACCTCTGGCTTGCCCTTTCCATTCCACCCTTTCTCCTCCCCTTCCACCTCCAAAAGCTGAGGCAATGGAGCTATTTCTTGCCCATAAACGATCTCAAATGGGGACCTCCCAGTCGAAGAATGTACGGAGCTATTGTAAGCCACTTCAGCGTATGGCAGGAGATCAGACCAATTATTCTGTTCCTGATTGCTGAACACCCGCAGATAGGTTCCTAAGGATTTATGCATTCTCTCCACAGCGCCATTACAAGAAGGATGATAAGCAGATGTCAAACGTCTTTGTGCTCCTAATACCTCTAAAAACCTTCCCCAAAACTGAGCGGTAAACTGGACTCCCATGTAACACAACACCTGCTCTGGACAACCATGCAGACGATACACATGCTGCACATACAGCTCCGCCAAGCGCCCGCTGACGGCAACCCCTTCAAGGGAATGAAATGGGCTTGCTTAGAAAACATATCCAAGACCGTCCATATATAACGATAACCTCGGCTGCAAGGCAACTCACCTACAAAATCCGTACTAACATGCGTCCACGGTTTCACCGGATCAGCCACCACCTGTATCAAACCCCGCGGCTTAGCAGAGGGAACCTTGCTTCTAGCACACCTTTCACAGCCTTCCACATACTGCCTTATCTCCACCTTCATGCCAGGCCACCAATACCTCTTCTTAACAGCTAACACAGTCTTAGTCATCCCCCAATGCCCAGCTGTCTTGTGATCATGCATCATCCCCAACACCTTCACTCGCAACCTCTTGGGGACATAAATCTTACCACCAACCATCCACAATTCCTTTACCATAACACACTCCTTCTTATGCTCCTGTAACCACTGATCATCAACATAACTCCTCTGTAACTCTAAGCTCCATTCATCCACAACTTCCACTTCCTTTTTTAGCACCGCCTTCTCCTGCGATCGGGTCTGCACCGCACAACCCCACTGCTCTTTGAAAACCTCCCTTCTTTATGCAACCCATTCTCCCCTACACTAGGATATCGAGACAAAGCATCAGCCACAACGATCTCTTTACCTTTAATGTGCTGTAACCTAAAGTTAAACCTATTGAAAAACTGGGACCACCTCACCAACTTCGGGACAACTTCTGTGGGTTCCTTAGATACTTCAAATTCTGGTGATCAGTCATTACCACAAACGGAAATGCAGCCCCTTCTAGAAACTGCCTCCATGTTACTAACGCATTGCGCACTGCAAATGCCTCCTTCTCCCACACACCGCCACTTACGTTCATGTTCCCCAAATTTCTTCGAAAAATAAGCACAAGGTCTCAATTTCCTTTGACCATCCTCTTGCAACAAAGCCCCCCCATATGCCCAAGCAGAAGCATCACACTGAACGACAAAAGGCTTATTCACATCAGGATGCAACAACAATGGCCCCTCAGTAAAGGCTTTCTTCAACCTCACAAAAGCTTCCTGACAACCCTGGTCCCAATTCAACACTGCACCTGGGGACTTAACCTTCCTAGATTCTCCTTTACCCTTGGTCTTCAATAGCTCAGTGAGTGGGAGGGCTATAGCAGCAAATCCGGGGATAAAAGTCCGATAGAAATTCGCTAGCCCTAAAAAAGCCTGCAACTGCCGTCGGGTGCGCGGAGCCTCCCAACTCAACACGTCATCCACCTTTGCCGGATCCATGGCCACACCACTCTCACCAATCCTATATCCTAAGAAATCAATCTGATTCTTACCAAACTCACACTTACTCAGCTTCGCAAACAGACTAGCTTGCCTCAACCGCCTAACACCTCTCGCACCAACCTAACATGCTCCTCTTTCGTACTTGTCGCTACCACAATGTCATCTAAGTACACAAAGACCCCTTTATACAAAAGGGGGTGCAACACCTCATTAATTAATTGCATAAACAGACCTGTGATCCTGCTAAACCGAAGGGCATCACGATCCACTCGAATAACCCGAGAGGGCACGAAAACGCGGTCTTCCACTGGTCACTTTCTTTAAAAAAAACTTACAACCTCCTAACAATCCCAACAGATCCTTGATCAGCGGCAGGGGATAACAGTTTGTAGTGCTAACTGCATTCAACCCCCTATAGTCAATGCACAATCTCAACTTACCATCTTTCTTTTCCCTAAATAACACTGGTGCGGCTAAAGGGGACTCTGATCGCCTAATAAACCCCTTCTTCAGGTAATCATCTATCTGTTCTCTTAAGGCAATTTTCTCTTTGACAGTCATTGCATAGATTTTCGGTTTAGGTAAAACTGCCCCCTCTTTTATCTCTATGCTACATTGTACATTTCTTAGAGGAGGGAGCTTTTGGGCTAACTTTGGGTTAAACACGTCAACATAATCCCAATACTCCTGAGGCACCCCTTTTACTTCATTATTAACCATTCTCTTCACATTAGGGGTACACTGCACCGTCCCCGCTTTCCAATCAATTTTGGGGTTCACTTTTTCTAACCAAGGCATACCTAAAACTACTTCATGCCCTTTTATGGGAGCCATAACAAAGTCAATACTCCCCTCCCATGGTCCTACTCGCCCCTTTAACCCTTTCGTCCCTGCAGAGAAAGGTCCACCCTCAATAGTCGTCCCATCCAATTGCTTAAAGGTAACTGGAGTCTCTAACGGTTCAGTCTCACCACCCAACTCCTCTACTAACTGAGGTGACATGATATTCTCAGAACACCCGCAGTCTACTAAAGCTTTTTTCTTCACCACAAGATCACCCTTAATTAATCCCAAAGTACATTGTATGTTATTCCTCACCCCAACCTTCACGCTTTCAACATTGTCCACCACAGCAGCCTTAGCTGCCGCCACTTTCACTGCCGGCTTCTGTGGGCATTGATAAGCAAAATGCCCGGGTTGGTTACAAGCATAACACCGAACTCGATTCAGCATCGGCTTCCTGCTAACACTGGAACGGTTGTCGCCAACAGACTTAGCTTCCATCCCTCTAGGCCGGCTCTCTCCCATGCACGACCACTGCCTCTTGACCTCATCGGTTGAGCCTGCCGCCTCCGCACCTGGGCCAGGATTCCTTCTACGTTGCCCGCCAATTGGATCCATCCGTCAATATCTCCTGGATCATCGCGGTGAAGGCACCACTCTAAAACCTCCCTACGCAAACCGTCCTTGAACATCTCCAACAAGGTGGCTTGGGACCATTCTGCCACCTTCCCTGCGAGTCCCATAAATTCTTCGGCATACTCGGTCACCGACTTGGTACCTTGGGTCAGGCACCGCAACGCCTCCTTCGCTTTAATCCTCTCAAGGGGATCCCGAAACCTGTTCCTGATGGCACACAGGAACCTCCTCACCGACCGCTGCAATAAAAAAGGCAACTTTGGACGCTTCCCCTTCAAACTCCACTCGTAACGGCTCCTTTTTCATTCGGCCTCCAAATTCTTGGGAAGCCATTCTTTGCCCTGGCAAATTTCCAGGTCTCGCAATACCTCTCCCTATTCCAGCTGATGGGACTCTTGGACCCGGCTTTGGACTCTTCAGGCCATCCTCGCCCATCATCCTCACTCCCGAAGGAGATCTAGGACGCGCTGAAACAGGACTCTCCCGACCTCGGCTTTGGTTCCTCACTCCCGAAGGAGATCTAGGACGCTCACCCGAGGCTCCATCCATCCAGGAATGATAGGTAAAATCTCCACCTCCTGGAGCCTGCCACATTGACTCTCTCTGGTCCCTCTCATCCAACCTCTGGGACAACCGGTTCATCGTCTGCACCACTGCTTCTATTTGACAGCTTAACACATCAAATTTTGACGGTGATTCCGGTTCTGGGGTCTCACTACCCCCTCCCGTTGCCAGGTCCACCTTACCATCCCTGGCACGCTTCTCCGGATCCCACTGGATCCCCTCCAGACGAGCGCCCTGGCACTCCACCGCCTGGTCTTCCAAGCGAGCCTCTCGGTGTTCCACCGCCTGGATCACTCCCAAACGACCACCTCGACGCTCCACCGCTTGGACAGTGCTCCTGCACTCTTCCATCTGCCAAGCCCCTTCTCTCTTCTTCGCTCGGCTGGCCACCATCTCGTCCACCTGGGCTTGCCAGAGCTGCTCCCCCTCACGGAGCCTCCTCTCTTGGGCCATCAATTCTCGGGATACATCTGGACTCCCCACCTGGTCTAGAGTGGTCCACTCCCACTCCTGGGTTCTTCGGATCTCTTCATTCTCATCCAAAACCCAGCTGTCCAGATACTTCTCCTCGTTCCACGCCAACCTCGCCATTGCTGGGATAGCTGGTCAGGGGCTTTAGCTTCTGTAACGACTCTCCAAAACACGGTAGGGATCACGCGTAGAAGTCAGCTTGGTCCAACACGATTTTATTGAAGGTACGGCACCCGTGAAGCTAAAGCACCCAAACACACCTTAAATACCCCGGTAGCCCCTCCCTTCCCATGCAATGTCCAGAGGAGGTTTCATCAGCCTTCCATGAATCAGCAATCCCAGTAGTCCATAGGGCATGACCCCAGGGTCACAGAGTCAGCGTCATGAGTCTCAATGTCCAATGTCCAAGCCTGGAGGAGTTACCTCACTTCCCTCCTAGGCACCTGGAAGTTACCTCACTCCCAGT
The DNA here is from genome assembly GCA_030556195.1 of Anolis apletophallus. Taxonomy (NCBI): domain Eukaryota; kingdom Metazoa; phylum Chordata; class Lepidosauria; order Squamata; family Anolidae; genus Anolis; species Anolis apletophallus. Next base: position 3,240 of record JARBWK010003762.1, on the reverse strand, counting down.
CTGACTCAGCAGTCTCATGAAAAGTAGGACAAAGGTCGCGTCAGGAATTAAGGCAAAGGTCGCTGCTGCCTCATGGCAGGTTGGGAACCTGGTCTTCCCCAAAGCTCAGGTTTCCCAATCCTGACAGTTGCATTATTATACTGTGTGTGAATCATAGTTGTTCATCATTCAGGAAATGTGGGCTGGAGTGCGGGGTTCCGCAGGGTGCCATCCTGTCCCCCACCCTTTTTAACATCTACGTCCAGCCCCTGGCCGGTATCGCTAGAAGCCACGGTTTCAACTGTTATCAATACGCCGATGACACGCAGCTGCTGCTGAAGCTCGACCCAGGGTGCTGTCGGTACCTGAAAGCTTTAGCCGGGGCTGAAGGCGGTCACAAGCTGGCTCAGAGCACACAGGCTAAAGATCAACCCGGCAAAACGGAGATCCTCTGGCCCGGCCGACCTGACCCCCACTCTCCACTACCACCCTTTGAGGGCGAGTGGGGGTCAGGTCGGCCGGGCCAGAGGATCGGCCGGGCCAGAGGTAAAGAGCTTAGGAGTACTCTTGGATGAGAAACTGACGATGGAGGCTCAGATCCAGGCCGCTGCCAAGGGTGCCTTCTTTCACCTCCGTAGGGCCCGACGGTTGGCCCCCTATCTACCACCAGAGCGCTGAGGACGGTGATTCATGCCACCGTGGTCTCCCGTCTTGACTACTGCAACGCCTTGTATGTGGGCCTACCGTTGGCCACGACTCGGAGGTTGAGACTCATCCAGAATGCAGCGGCCAGACTCATCTCCCGGGCATCGGCCAGGAGCCATATTTCACCAATTTTAAAAGATCTTCACTGGTTACCCATTGAGCTTAGAGCGATCTACAAACTCATGGTGATAACCTTCAAAGCTCGGCAAAAAATGGGACCAGCCTACCTGGGCGATCAGCTGACAGACCAACGCTGCGAAAGACCTGCACGCGTAATAAATGGCGACCGGTTAGCTATCCCTGGGGTGAGAGAGGCCCGGCTGACAGAGACCCGTAGAAGAGCCTTCGGTGGCGGCCCCTATGATCTGGAACTCGCTCCCGCCTGCGCTTAGGGCCACACTGGCCCGGCCAGATTTCTGGCTGGCCTGAAAACCTGGCTCTTCCGCCAGGCTTTCGGGGACTGAACTGGATGGATGGCAGAGCCTTCTACGGCTCATATCTGCTGTTTTAACTGATGTATCTATGTTTTTAAAGGATGTAAGTCGCCCGGAGCACCATTGGTGGAGGGCGACTCACAAGTAATAAAGTATTATTATTATTATTATTATTATCAAAGAAAAATTGAATTTTTTTTAAAAAATTGTGTTTTATTATATACCGGGTCATTTTTGACCCGAACATAACAAGTGTAACAAGAACTGTAGCGCAAAAAGTAAGGCACCGAAACAAAAAAATTAAGTACCCTTAGTATGAACCCTGTAAATTAGGAAAAGTGAAGGAACCACAAGTTTCAAAATCAAAAAAATAATGAATAAACAAATATCAATTTCAAAACGGGTCATATTTGACCCAACATAACAGCAGGGTTAAATTGTACAAGGCCATAAAATCTCCAGGAAATACACACAAAAATAATGAAGGAATGCGACAGCTCCTCTTGATGGCCGGAAGCTGGAATGTTAAATTGCTTCTATGTCTGTCTATATATGTTGTATGTCAAATGGCATTGAATGTTTGCCTGTATATGTGCATTGTGATCCGCCCTGAGTCCCCTGTAGGGTGAGATGTAAGTAAGTAAATAAATAATCTTCACACCAGGCTTTTAACTTTGTTGGTTTTATATTGTGTTTTATTCTGCCGTGTTTTAATTTGTTTTACTCTGCTGTTTTATTCGCGCCTGTGAGCCGCCTCCGAGCCTCCCCGGGAGTGGCGGCATAGAAGCTCAACAATCAATAAATAAATAAATAAATAAATAAATAATATGAACATACAACATACTACATTACTAGCATAGTACTAGTACATCATTCATTACATTAGTATTATCTATTATATAAATGGGTTCACGCTCATGTGATGTATACCTCAAACAAAGAAAACCATACAACGCAGAAACACAATACTTGCCAACAGAAATAGGCCTCAAGCAAGGTACGTTTGTAGCAAAGAAACGGTCCCCCCCCCAACCTAAAAGGCCCCCAAAACAACGAGTAAAAATAAAACTACATTTACCAGCATCCTCCGGGGCAGCCAAAGACTCACCCAGCCTCGACATTCTGAACAACATGATTGGCTGCCAATAAGGGCGGTTTGCATAACTGCTGCACTGGCCAGCCAACATGAAAATTCAATCCATAATAAACTGCCAATCCCCAACACAAACACCCAAATAACTTCCAACCGAAAAATCAGACCACGCCCAAAATTGACAGTAAGGCTTCATTAACTTGATTTCCTAACTAGCCCTCAGTTACTGGGAAGCTGTGTACGCTCTGAATTGACAGTAAGGCTTCATTAACTTGATTCTCCTGACTAGGCCTCAGCTCATTGGACATTGTGTATGGCCTGAATTGACAGTAAGGCTTCATTAACTTGCTGTTCCTAACTAGGCCTCAGCTCATGGGACATTGTGTATGGCCTGAATTTACAGTAACCTACCTTGGCACACAGAGCCCCGACCATGCATGATGGGACTTGAAGTACCTCCATGGAAAACGGGATTTGTAGTACTTCAAAACCCATCATTCCCCACAGACCACTGTGGCCCAGAACCAAGACCGATAAAGACCCAACTTGGCACACTATGCCCCCCCATGACCCACACTCCATCCAACTGCAGTTTAGAGGAGGGCACACCGTGGATGATTGGACTTCCTCGCATCTCCTAAAAGGGCACAGCAACGCGTGCCGGGGACAGCTAGTATATTATATTGTTGCGGGGGAGGGGCCCTGATATCGCAGGAGACAAGATGGAACTGTCTTCTCGGCTCCCCAAAGGATCCCCCAGGCAGGAAGATGCCAGGCTTTGAAGCTGAAAGGCCATTCAATGCTAATCAAGGTGGCCAATTCCAACATTCACACTTGCCTCAAACAAGCAAGAGTTCTTTCTCCCACCCTGGACATTATTCCACAGATACAGAAACCCAATTTTCCTAGTTTCCAACAGACCTCACAGCCTCTGAGGATGCCTGCATAGATGCAGGCGAAACGTCAGGAGAGAATGCTTCTGGAACATGGCCAGGCAGCCCGAAAACTCACAGCAACCCAGTGATTCTG
>JARBWK010003761.1:0-11680 GCA_030556195.1 Anolis apletophallus | reverse complement strand
TTGGATGTTGCTTTTGCATTATGGTGACAGACAGAAGTACATTCATTGTGAGTCTCTATTTTTGGCCAGTGTAGACAAGCCCAGGGTTCTGTCAAATGCCCACATCATGCTTTGCTACCTAGTTACAGTAATACACTTCTACATTTGGAAGAAAAGTACTCCAATTGTCAGATACAGTCCTTCAAAAATAAAAAATTCCTTGACATTTTCTTGCTCATTGGTGTTCCCAGCTGTTTTCATTCAGCCAATGCCTCTTTGAAATAAAGAGGATAAGATGTAAAAAGCTGATAACTGTAAACAAGATATTAAAATACACTGTTGAAGTGGAAGAGATCACCCTTCTTTATTACAGACTCAAATCTCCTATTGTACAATCTTGAAGCATGAACAGGGCACTTCACCCAAGTAGACTGAAGGATGCAAGGTCCTTGGCGCGTTTATGAAAAAGCAGATATTTTACAATGAAAAAAGCATTACTTCTCACACCATAGCTATAAATAAAGCCAAAAAGTTCAACAAAAGTATTGGATGGGCACACACACACAGTATATTTCTCAACCTTTTGTCCATATTCCCCATCTTGGAAAGACATATGTAGTTAGATTGAAAGCTGGGGTTTATATAGAGTATTTCCCAAAGATAGACAATATAGTCCCATTTTTGCTACTATCCCTCTTTTCTAGAAGCATCATAAAATAAGCCTGCATCCCAATTTCTCAAATGAAAGTGAGAATCACATATTATCTTATCTATAGATAGATAAACTTAACGTATGCCAAAATACAAAGTTATTATTTCCATGTGCACAGTACTGCTACCCGTAAGAAGTTCTTTCTGATTGTGAAGGCCATGTTTCTTGTAGGTCTATCAACAGGAACAACCACACAAAGTGATTTTCTCTGTCCATATAGCATTAAGCAATTGTCATAATCCATGACTGAATGAATTCAAGCCAGTTCCTAACCTATTCTCAAGTTTTGGAACTCACTGTTCTCTGGATGGCAAGTGAATAACTTTTAAATAATTCCTGTGGACAATGGTGGCAGGAGGCTTCCATGAACATGGGCAGAAAATCTGCTAGGGATTTGACTTCAAATTTTTTTAAACAGAAGATCCAATGTGCTGAATATATTGGGAGGGGCAGGTTCAGTTCCTGGAAAATACTCACACCTAGCTCCAACATACAAGAGTTCTTTCTCCCACCCTGGACCTTCCACAGATATATAAGACCCATTTTCCAGTTTCCAACAAACCTCACCTCCTCTGAGGATGCTTACCACAGATGCAGGCGAAACGCCAGGAGAGAATGCTTCTAGAACATGGCCAAACAACTCGAAAAAACCTACAACAACCAAATACTCCTCAAGTTTAAAGTGTAAACTTGAATAAATTCACAGAACATGCAGATCAAGAATAGGGCTTCACAACTACCTATGGACCCACCACCAAGATACTACATTTGGAGGACCATCATCCTCAGACTACAAGGGGTTGCATAAGTAAGGGACTATCACTTGAGAGAGGAGTAATTAGACTTTTAGGCAGAAGGCTTTGGTTCCATTACAGCAGGGCTGCCCAGGAAGTCGATCGCGATTGACCAGTCGATCCCTGCTTCTCAGAGGGGGGTGGAGCCAGGCTGCACCAAGCTCCGCCCCCTCCCCGGCTTCAGTACTCCCAGCAGCTTCTGCAGGCTTGAGGATGGCAATGCCAAGCCAGCCTTGTGCTAGCTATGCCACCACTGGCTTGGCATTGCCATCCTCAAGCCTGGAGAAGCTGCTGGGAGCTCAAAGCCAAGGGGAAGGGCGGGCTTGGCGTGGCCTGGCTCTGCCCCCTCTGGCTTCCGTTCTGCCAGCAGCTTCTCCAGACTTGAGGATGGCAATGCCAAGCCAGTGGTGGCATAGCTAGCACAAGGCTGGCTTAGCATTGCTATCCTCAAGCCTGCAGAAGCTGCTGGTAGCTATCTGAAGCCAGAGGGGGGCGGAGCCAGGCCGTGCCAAGCCCTGCCCCTTCCCCCACCTTTGGCACTCCCAGCAGCTTCTGCAGGCTTGCGGAGGACAGGGCAAAGCTCGCTATGCCACCACTGACTTGGCACTGCCATCCTCAAGCCTGGAGAAGCTGCTGGTTGAACGGAAGCCAGAGGGGGGTGGCGCCAGGCCTCACCAAGCCCCGCCTCCGCCCCTCCCCTCTCCAGCCTAGGGGAGGTAGGTAGATCTTTCAGACTTGGTTTTATTATAAGTAGCTCGCATGCTGAAAAAGTGTGGGCACCCCTGCACTACAGGATTCCATAGGGTGCAGACACGGCAATTAAAATTAACACTATAATTGTGCAATACTGAATAACTCCAGGTTGTCAGTATACATATGTTTGACTGTGTTAATAATAGAACTAGAGAAATTCGTGGAAAACACTGGCAGAAATGCTAAGTAACTTTGCTACCTCAGCCCTTGAGGAGAGCATTACAAAATTAGAGCAGTGCCTTTCCTTGAAAAGTGCCTGTTACTGCCAAAACATTTTATTTAAGTAAACAATTTCCGGAAGCAGCTGAAACCATCACTCAGAATATTGCTCTTTTAAAGACTCTATCAAAATGCTCAGAGTGTAAGATGGATTTAAATAATGCATTGTACGTTACTGTCTCGTCTCTGAAAGTAGAGCAAATCGAGGGAAAAAGTTGTTCGTGTGAAGGTTGACTTAACGTATACTGTAGCAGCTGAGTTAGCAGTATTCTTTTTTTAAAGGAAAAGAAAAGAAACTAAAGCAAAGGACTCCCTGGAGCTGAATACTGATGCTGAGCCACTAAATAAGGCAATGAAAAAGATTGTAGAGTACCAAAAAAAAGGGGGGGGGAGGTAACTTATGAAACAGAAGGTTCCAGTTGAACCTCAAGGAGGACTATTCCTTCTCAATATTACAATGCCTGTAGGGAAGCTAGGAACAGGGATCCCAGAACTACTTTTTTTTTTGAGGGGGAATCAAGGCAGCCAAACAAGTCATTATTGATTTTGTGTACTGGCATGTATGCTTGTAACCAATAGTACAAACACAAAATAATAATGGCTGTTATTGAATGCTGAGCCACCACTGTGAGTGACAGGGGTCTGCTTCCCTGTTGATCTAGGACAGGGCTGTAGCCAGGATTTTGATTGGGGGGGGGCTGAGTTTGGTTCGGGGGGGGGGCTGAGACTGGGTGGAAGAGGGTCTACCCTAGCAAACCTTTTGTATTGTTATCCCAATAGCCCCATGAATGTGGGATATAATGAGCATGGTGATCAGATCATGATATGAATAAACATAACTGTTTAAATAATGTACCAGTAAGGCCTTCTTGCGGACCACCCTGAGAATTTGGGGAGGGGGCTGAAGCCCCCTAAGCCCCCCCCCGGCTACATGCCTGATCTAGGAGCAGATGACCAAGGTTTCTACTCCTTTCCACAAATAATTTGAGGGATTATGACAGGGGACCTGATTCTGGCTTTCACACTGGAGATTGCTTATTGGCAGGCATGGAAACATCAGCTTCCCGATTGCCAGATAAACACATCCCTGTTGCTCACACTGACTCCTGCCCTATAAATGAGGGCAGAGCTTTAGAAAAGAAGTCTGGAGGTCCAAAGCAAAAAGGAATATTAAGTTCTGAAGAGAATATAGCTCTCATTGGGAAAGATTTTCAGTTTTTACTCTGCAATACTGAAGGGTGATTTCACTGGGAGGGCAGAATTGTGTTAAATAAGGACCAGTTGGTTTAATCTAGAACCTATTTGAACAGTGTTGAATCTGGAAAGGACCAAAAGTGGGGAATCAACTTAGTCTGAGATCATTTGAAATAGATGCCATTCTCTGACTCCTTGGTTGGCTTTCTCTTGGGTGAACCTCCTGACTCTTGGAGGCAACCCAATAACTGAGTTGCTTGCCATCTGACCATTACTGGAATGCGGACCAAAGGAACTCCACCCCAAAATGACAAGACTTAGATGAAGACAATGCCACCAGGCCAATTTGAAAGGTAGTCTTCTTCACCACCTTGAGTCCCATGACACAAAGAGGTAGCTCCAGAGTCCTCATCAAAAGTGTTCCAAGATGTTCATTTTTCCTCTCTACTACTTGTCGCAGAGAAGGGGTAAGTCGGTAAAAGGTAAAGGTTTTCCCTGACATTAAGTCTAGTCATGTCTGACTCTGGGGAGTGGTGTTTATCCCCACTTCTAAGCTGAAGAGCCAACATTGTCCGTAGACGCCTCCAAGGTCATGTGGCCAGCAAGACTGCATGGAGCACCATTACCTTCCCGCAGAAGCAGTAACTACTAATCTACTCACATTTGCATGCTTTCAAACTGCTAGGTTGGCAGAAGCTGGGGTTAACAGTGAGAGCTCACCCCGTTCCTCAAATTCAAACTGCCTACCTTCAGTCAGGAAGGTCAGCAGCTCAACAGTTTAACCCGCTGTGCCACCAGGGGGCCTCATAATGCAAGGTATAAATGGCCAACGAAGTATCTCCTAATCCCTCAGGGAATAATGGTTCAGGATATCAAAAAATAATCGCAGCGAGAATTTCCTATGCAGAGTGCTGGAAACAAGAAAAAAGTTCCTGACATAGAGGACTGGCTAAATGGGCTTGGGGAAATAAAATACATGGAAAAGCCGGCTTTCTTGTTGAAGAGAAATGGAGGTAGACCAATGAAAGGAACTAATTGGGACCTCTTGACTGCCTACAAAAAAGATCATAGTAGAAAAAAATAATGAAACAAATTTTGGGGAAATTGAATAAAAATAGATATGAATCAATGGAAAACATAAGTTTGGAATGGACGTCACATTTTTTTTTTTTTTTTTTTTTTTCTTTTTTGGGTTTTTCTCTCTTCTCCTCTTGAGTTTTCCTACTTTCCTATATACTATTATTGTTTCCCCTCTTTTCTTGATATTATTTACTCTTTTTATTGTTTAAAATAATTTTTTTCTTGGAAAAAAAGGAAATAATGACTCACATCTGTCTGCCCTGCTCTCAACACCAGCCTTCCAGAATCTTGAGATTTATAAAGTCACTTCTATTCTCCTGATACCTCTGAGACTGAAAGCAAAGGCCAAGTTGTCAAATTATCTTAAATGGACCACAAAGCTACTCCTCCAATAGACACAGAATTGCAAAATGTGTTCACAAACCAGACTTGATCAAGGAGCCCAAACCCCCACCACAAACCTAATTTTTTGCAATTCCGAATCAGCCTTCTTATAACTTCTCCAAGTCATGAAGTAATTATGATGATGAAATCAGTATAGTGTGCAGGCCCTATTCAAATGCATGACTCATGGGGCCCTGGTAGAAGAGAAATTAATAACTGATGCTGTCTCCACATTATCACACCAGAAATAAATGAGCTAGCCAACTCCTTGGCCCAAAACCTATCAGCCATCACAGTAAATGTAAGCATTTTTCCTGAGATTAAGTCTAGTCATATCCAACTCTGGAGGGTAGGGCTCATCTCCATTTCTAAGCTGAAGAGGCAGTATTGTCTGTAGATGCCTCAAAGGTCATGTGGCCAGCATGATTGCATAGAGTGCCGTTTCTTTCCCACAGAAATGGTACCCATTTGCATGTTTTCGAACTGCTAGGTTGGCAGGAGCTGGGCCTAACAACGTGAGCTCACCCCACACCCTGAATTTGAACGGTCGACATATCAGTTAGCAAGTTCAGCAGCTCAGCAGTTTAACCTGCTGCGTCACCAGGGGATAAACCACAACGGGGGGGGGGGTGTTCCAGCCTTGTGGTCATAGACAGACACCGGGGGTTCCAGCTGCCCAGGGTCAGAACGGGGATGATGGGTGGCCAGATGGGTACGAGACTGCAGATGAAGATTTAGCCTGGGATGATGGATGGTTACATGGATATGGGCCTGAGGTTGGGGATAATGATGACTCCATGGAAGTTAGTTCTGAATTCGACAGTGAGAGGCCCAGCGACCTTGATTCTCACGAGAACTTCTCCACTCCCTTGCTGGGCGAGCATTCCGAGGATAGGGAGGATCGAGTTTCCCATCATGATAGCGATGCACCGGGGGCTGTTAATGAGGAGGAATTTGACAGGAGGGCCAGCATCCGATCCTCCCGGGGAGATTGGAGTTTGAAAAGGTGGTGTGTTGGTCACATAGAAGATAGATTCTTTTATTAGACCGGGCTGGGAGGGTTTTCGCCAGACCTGAAGCTACGTTCAGCTTGAAAGGACTCATGCTCAAGACTCTAAATTCACATTTGACCGCAGGAGCGGTTTGCCTTGTTACCGTATCTTGTTCCTTGGGATTTAAGTCATCCTGACTTGTCAGCTACAGAACTTTCTTGGACCATCCTTGGATTTATTTGAGTTGCCTTGCATCTTTCTACTTTTGGACTATTACTTATTCTAAATAAACATACATTTATTGCATGTGCCTGGTGTGTGTGATCTAGGGGGGCTGTCCGCGATCTGAGGTGCAATGGGGGGGGGATGATCCAGGAATAGTAAATCTGACACCAAACCTGTTTTAGCCCACCCCCAAGGCCACATGAGAATAAACCCCCAAACCAATGGATCTATCAGGTTGCAAAAATATCCAGAATTTCCGGTTTGTTCTTCAAAAAAGGAATCCCACTAAAGTGAACAAGAATGTTTTGCTAGACTCTCATGTCCTTTGTATTTCCTTGAGTAATCCTAAATCTGTAATGCTGTTTATCTATTCTACATTTAGCATAATGTGGAATGACGCTTTCTCAGAATAGGCTGAGATTGGTTATAGTCTGAATGAATGACCACGTTTTAAACAGAGTGGAATTGTTTGAATGGCAATTTGGTTTTATGTCTTGGGCTTTTTATGTATTTTAATATGTTGTTGTAGATGCTTTAAATTGTTTAGCATTGAATCTTGCTGTAAGCCGCTCTGAGTCCCTTTATGGAGGTGAGAAGGTCAGGGTACAAAAGTTTTAAGTAAATAAATAAATAATAGACACCCTAAGACGTGTTTAAAGTTATTTGATATCTCATCCAGTTGTCATGTCAAGTAACAAAACTCCCACATGAAGAAGGCACATTGCCCTGTTTCTGGTTGCCCTATGAATCATCAAAATAATGAAAAGAAACTGTTTGCCATGACAAAAGCCTAATGGCTCATTCAAGAATAGTACTGAAACTTTCAGCATCGAATGCAAGACCTCAAGGCATCCTACAAAAATAGAACAATATTTCAAAATAACTGATATTTAACTGGGAAAAGTCAGACAGTAGAAATGCAGTAGACAAATTGTGACTAGGATTGGGAAGGTCTGTCTGACCAACTGTGAACTCAGAGGAATTATCTCTTGCTCATTCCATAGCCATCACTGGTAATTGAGAGCCAGCTGTTTGGCTCACCTAAAGCTAATGAGATCAAGAAGGGATCACAATGTATTGTCTTTGAACCTCCCCTATAAATATATATGTTTTTAATCTTATCTCAGCCTTAGTTTTTTATCACTGTGTTTTCCACATGTGGCCCACTCCTTTTATTTGGTTGTTTAATTCTATTTGAAATGTTGTTTTATGTTTTTATGTTATTGTCATTGATATGTATTTGTGGGCTTGGCCTCATGTAAGCCACCCCGAGTCCCTTTCTGGGAGATTGGGGGGGGGGGTACAAATAATGATGATGATGATGATTATTATTATTATTAGGGACTGGTTATGAGCAGCAAAAGGGGGAAGTAGTGGAAGGATCAAGATATAACAAGTGGTGTATATCATGCAGATTTATCCTCTTAAGGTGAGCTAGAAGAGGTTTGCCAGATACCACATCAGGAAGGGAAAAGCTGAGCCATGGAAGAGAGTCTAAAAGAAGTAAAGGGTCTTTGTACAGGACTTACATTGAGTATTTGCAAGGCTAAGACGGTAGTGGTCCATATTGTAAGTAGTCAGGATCCTGCAGGTAACTTATGCATATTTGTGCTCATTTACTGAAATACTTAGAAATTTTCACTTTTATTGCCAGGAGCCCCCAGTGGCACAATGGGTTAAACCCTTGTGCCGGCAGGACTGAAGACTAACAGGTTGGAGGTTTGAATTCAGGGAGAGTGTGGATGAGTTCCCTCTGTCAATGTAGTCTTTCATACACTGGCAGTTCTAACCTTTCTCTTTCACGCTCTTTTTGTTGTTATCTCAAAGAATCTCTCACTAGCATTTTGCCACCAATTTTCTTGTCAAGAAACTGATTTATATATCCTCGTGGAATTTTCACACAGAGACACTTATTAAGACCAACATGTGTATGCCATCTTTTTTCTAGCTATCCATGGTACATGTGGATCAAACTTCCTTTTCAAAAATAATATATTTATTAAATGCAAAAAAATGTTTTACAAAGAGAGACCCGGTCGGGCGAAGATGGCGGCAGGGCGGACACTCTAGGGCTCCCTGGAGTGCCACCCGCTCTCTTGGTTGGAGGGCGATCTGCGCCTCTCCCGCGGACACAGAAGCGTCCGAAGGGACAGCGAAGCCGGCAGGTAGGCTCCGCTGGCTCCAAAGATCCCCCTCCTCAAGAGGGGAGATCGAGCGAGCCCGGATCACTGCCACAGCGGCTAGTGGACCAAGGAGCGGGAAGCGGGTGGCGACCCGCACTTACTGCCAGCCCAGCCCGACCTACCCCCCCTCCCCCCCTTGAACCAGACGGCAGGGCAGGAGGAGAAGCTCAGCAAGAGTGAGTACGGGGATCAGCAGCGCCCCACCCCCCTCTCGCAACCGGGAGGCACGTACCGGACTGGGCTCTTGGCTAGGCTGCAAGGGACACATCGCACCTGGGAGCCGGCTCAAAGAGTAAGAGGGAACCCCCCCCCCCACCCCCCACAGGGAAGAGCATATTGGGAACCTCCAACCACCCCAGGACAGGGAAGAAAAACAGTCAGGATGAGAACCAAGATGGCGGCCGAGCTCCTCTAGACCCGGGAAGGGGGAAGAAGATAGGACTTGTGGCGGGAACGCCATCTTGAGCAAGAGAAGTGGAGCACTTTTGACAGGGAGACAGGGGCGGGGCTAAAGGGGGAATAGACAGGAGGTGGAGCAACCCAAAGCCCTCTCTAATACACAACAGGGAGGAAAGGCATTCTAAATAAGTGAATAACTGAACAAGTAAACAAACAACAAATAAATAAAAATGTACACCTCAAGAGTAAAAGAGCGGAGGATGAGACAGGAAGAGGGATCAGAAGAGGAGGAAATAACTCTGGGGATGTCCTCGCAGAGCTGCGAAAGATAGGAAGGCCCAAGACGGTTTCCTGCGGAGGATGGATGTCATGCTGTCCCGGCAGGAAGACCAAATGGGCGCGAACCGGGGGCATCCCTTACAGGAAAGATCAGAACCAAATGAAGAGGCGTCCCCACAGGGCCAGGGTTGCCGATCTTCTATGAGGATGGAGAGGACGCCCCTGGTCAAGGGAGAGAGCGCAACAATATGTGCAGGTGGAGAGGAGAGAGGGAAGGAGAACGTAAAGCCGTGGGCAGGATCAGAGGAAAGAGGACCACACCCCAGAAGTAGGGAGGCAGACCTGCTGGATGCTGCAGGAATGACCTCGAAGAGCCCTAACACCTCTGCTCCCCAAGAAAGAGAAGAGGGGAAGAACCAAGAGGTCACTGCAACACCCAAAACCCCAGCCGGATGCAGCTAAGAAGGACGGCAAAGAATGGGACGCAGCCCACTAGGAAGAGAGGCTGGACGGAACAACCCAGCAAGAAAGGAAGAATAATCTGAAGAAAAGCTGCCCTTATTCTCTTGAGGCGTATTTCATGCCTACGAGATGTGGCATCCCGGGGATGGACACAGAAGGCCTCGAATCGCCTAGGGAGAACGGCTAGGATGGAGGTTGGAGGACGGAAGGGGCACGGGTCCGGCTACGCTGGAAGACAGGGAACGGACAATGGGCATCAAACGCTGGAAAGATTTTTTGAGGCTGCAGGAAAAACAAAAGTTCTTTCAAAAGGACAAAAGCTAAAACAACAGATTGCTCTCAGATACAGAGGGTTAGGAAGGCACGTCTCGAAAAAAGAAGGAAAAAGGAGCTTAGAAAGAAGACCTGTAAAATGAAGTGACCAGCTCAACAAGGAGGGAGACTGCAAGAGAACACGAAGGAGCACCCATGAACAAGGACCCTAGAAGGAAACAAGCTACCCCAGTCTTTATCTCTTCCCATCACCATTGCCCATCGCTGGTCTTCCCAGAACCCGGACCAAGCAGCCTCCTTCACCGCCCACCACCCTTACCCCTTTCTACCCCCATCCCTTGCCACCCCCCAGCACCACCACCCCCCTTCCCACTCCCCTCTACCCCCCTCTCCCATCACCATACTCAGCCTCTCCTTTATTTTTCCTACTGTCCTGTCCCTGAGACTGTTCCCCCACTTTCACTGTTTGTTTGTTTATGGAAAAACCCCAATAAATATATTTTTTAAAAAATGTTTTACAATATATTACAGACATATAAGGATTAATACTAGTAAGTCACAAACCTTTTCTAAATAACGAAAATCAAACAAAAGGAGGAGGAGGGAACAACCCCAAAATTCATGGGAAGCAGGGCCTAGCTTTGAACCCCCATTGAACGTATATTTTGCCTACTAAACCTACTTAATATAGTACAAACTATATTATTTTAATAAATTAGGTAGCATATGTAAACTTTACATGATTTCTACTATTCTTTAAGCACTATAGCTGATGATCTGCTCCAATTTTTTCTTTAAAATGGCACAAACTGGATGTAACTTCACCTTTATCCTTGCAAGAACCCAAGAGGGGAAGAGAAAGAAAGACTGAGCAATGTGAAGATTTGTTCTCCAAAATCCCTAACAAGGTGTATTACTTTACTAGTAACCTTTCGGGTCAAATGGGAAAGAGAGGCAGGGTGTTATGGTTGAGTGAAGATTTGAACTTTGGTGCCTATAGCCAAAGGTCTTTTTCCCAGTCATTTCCCCACATGTGTTACTCTTACTAATAACCTTTCAGGTCTCTCCCCCCACCCCTCCACACACACACATGTGGGATCCTTTCACATTGAAGTCATTGTGTAAAAATGCGCTTCAAGTATTGTGATTCTATCCTGTGAAATTCTAATGGTTTGTAATTTGCTCAACATTGACCTATGGCAACCCTATGGTGCATCTACACTGTAGAGTTAATGAAGTCTGATACATCTTAAAACTCAATGCTATGGAATCATAGGAGTAGTAGTGCAATGAGGCACCAGCACTCTTACGGAGAAGACTTTATAAAACTGCAGCTTCCATTATGTCTTAGCATTGAGCCATGACAGTTAAAGTGGTGTCAAATTGCATTAATTCTATAAAGTAGATGAAAATGACTTCATCAACTGCCCTACTCCAGTCTTCCAAATTCAGATTGGTTTCTTTGAATCAGCCCACTTGTAATTTGCCCTACCTCATTTTTGACTTCCTTCCACTTTTGTTGGTGTTTATTCTGAAGCGGGTTTTGGTACTTTCCATGCAAAAAGTACAGTCAGAGAGTGATGCTACATGTGTGTAGAGCTTTGAAAAGTGGGTTCTTGTGCCAAAATCAGACAGGCACTTGCAATGTGAAAATAACACTGTGATTGAGGCGTTTTGATGCACTCTGTGCCTAACGGAAGATAACATAGGCTTAGAATGGATGGAACAGTACAGGTTGTGCTATGGGAGAAC
>JARBWK010003760.1:0-11682 GCA_030556195.1 Anolis apletophallus | reverse complement strand
GAGTTACAGAAGGGTTACGAAGGTGATGTGTGGTTGCAAGATCATAAGGATGAATGTAAGATATTGAATGGATTGTGGGTTATGGGAAGTAAGGTGTATGTTCCTCGAGGTGTGCGGAGGAAGGTTTTGTGGCTTAACCACAATCATAAGTCTGCTGGCCATTGGGGGAGTGACGAAGACGCTTTTGGCTATAAAGAAACGATATTGGTGGCCAGGCATGAGAGCAGAGGTGAAAGAATATGTGGAGCATTGTGAGGATTGTGCCAGGAATAAGGAACCTGCTGCTGGGCCGCGAGGGTTGATTCAGGTGGTGGCCTCCCCAGCGGCCCTGGACGCATGTCAGTACAGATTTTGTGGGGAGCTGCCATCTAGCCGAGGTTACCGGTATATTGGACGGTGCTGGATTTATTCTCAAAACAGGCCCATTTTGTTCCTTTGAAAGGATTGCCATCGGCAGAGAGATTAGCTGAGTTATATGTGCAGCATGTGTACCGGTTGCATGGTTGCCCGGAACAGGTTCTCAGCGATCGAGGGGTTCAATTTACTGCCCGGTTTTGGGAGAAGTTTTTAGAGGTATTGGGAGCTCAAAGAAAACTTACGACTGCTTATCATCCTTGTTGTAATGGCGGCGTAAAAAGAACGCAAAAGTCATTAGGGGCTTCCACGGGGAAGTCCCCTTTCGAGATAATTTATGATCAGGACGTGGCTCCTTTGCCTCAACCTTTGGAGTTTTGTGGGGAGGAGAAAAGTGAGTGGAGGATGCGAGCACAGGATGATTGGAGGGAAGTAACCGAAGCTCTGGGTAAGGCGCAGCGAGCATACAAGCTGTTTGGGGATCGGCGGAGACAGGAGGGGGAGGAGTTTGCCGAAGCAGATCTGGTATGGTTATCCACGCGGAATTTGAAGTTGGGGAGTCCGTCGAAAAAGTTAAGCGCAAGGTATATTGGACCTTTTAGAGTGGAAAAGGCAGCCAATAAGGTTTCTTATACCCTCTGGTTGCCAAGGAGTTTAGGCAAGGTACACCCCACGTTCCACTGCAGCCTATTGAAAAGATATGTGGGGCCCCTTCCGCCCAAGGACTGAATGATGTTTTGTCTCTACAGGGGGAGGACGTGGTGGAGAAGGACATTATGTCAGATCTGGGAAATCTGAGCTTGGAAGAAGTTCAGGTTTCCAGCCTGCCATGAGGTGGCTGACCTTTATCCCAGTTCTTTGGGACCTTTGCCCTAGTTACTGAAGGACATGCTGAGTCAGTTTGGGAGTGATGTAACTTCCAGGTGCCTCCAGGGAAGTGAGGTAACTTCTTATGGACTTGGACATTGGACAATGGACTGAATATGCTGACTCAGGGGCTAGTGAGGTCACATCCCTTTGGACTATGGGATTTGCTGAATCACCCGGATATGGTGCAACCCTGCCTGGACATTGCATGGGCAAGGGGAGGGGGGTTTAGGTATAAAAGGTGTGTTTGGGTGGCGGGCCGGTGCTTTAGCTTTACAAGTATTGTACCTGCAATAAAATCGTGTTGGACCGTGCTTCTATCTACGCGTGATCCTTACCGAAATTGGAGCGTCATTACAAGCTACAGTCCAAAATCATCTGTGAGTCCACAAGTTCTCTACCCCGGTATAAATTGATTGAAGACAAGAATCTGCTAGTTACAATTGACAGTTTTCATGTTAGTAAGTCTTTGAATTTATCCCGGATATTTCTCTGTGATTTAAAGAAGCTTTTTCCAGCTGCTGAATCCCTTCCACAAAACAAATTGTGCATCTTGAATGGCTCCAATAAAGTTTAAACTAGAAGCTGACATGGTACGCCTTGCCCAATCGGTATGGGAGCCACCTGCTAGCATAGAGGACTGTGTTGCTTTCACTTTTTAAATTGACTCTCTTTTTTAAAAAAATATTATTGGTCATGTCTTTATTCTGCTTTGTTTTTGACATGGGCATAATTCACTCTCTAGAAGTGGATGATTCAGATGAAATCAGTAGGCTAGCCCTTACTGTGTCCGCCTAGTGCATATACTGCATACACTAACATCAAAACCTAGATGTTCCAGTGTGCATTTGATGATGATTAGGCCCCTGTTCATGAATGCCCAGCCCTATTTTTGTTGTTGTATTTGTTTTACTGACACAGAAACATAGTATGTCACAGCAAATGAGATATACAGTATATGCTGGATTTCATAGCACAAAATCACAAGTTGAACATTTCCCAAGCGTCTAGGACTGTATGGTGTATTTTTGAATGATGCACGCAGATCGAAGGTGGCCTTTTGCAGTTGACAGATCATGATTTTGTCAATTATTATTCTTCTTCGAGAGCTCTGTGAATGCACACTTATGAAGTTTGCGCGCCAGCGCGGGCTTCCAACGGAAACTTTCCCAGTTTGAAAAGTTTTGGCGGTAGCTCCGCCCAGCCGGCCCGGAGGGCATAAAAGGCGCCTCCATGCGCCCACCCCATTCCTTTGTTTTCCGCCACTTGGGCAACATCGAAATACGGCTGGTTGTGTGAGCATAGCATGTCCACAACCAGTTTCAAAAGGTGCTTGTCCTGCGGTAGCAAGATCCCGGATTGCGACAGTCACTCGAAGTGCCTTCGGTGTCTCGGGAGGGACACATCGTCTCGACCTGCCGACACTGCCAGGCCTTCTCATCGAACACCAGACGAGCGAGAGCCCGCAGGCTTCAGGCCTACCTGACGGAGCGTGCTCTCTGCCCTCCGGAGATGGCGACGGCTGTCCCATCTGCCTCCTTGGGGTCCGAGGCGGCTGCTTCGCCCCCACCGTGTCGACCGCTCACCCGGCCGGGAAGAAGCGTCCACGGAAGGAGAAAAACGCCTGTCTCTCCTCGAAGACTTCGGCGTCGAAGAGGCCCTGCACCGTAACCACCGAAACGGTCCAGCTGCCTCCACCTCGTAGAGCTTCGACAAGCTCGATGGCGTCGGGCCTCTCCCAGAGGTCGGCCATCTCGAGGACTCCCTCTGATCGGGCTATGGAGATAGCTTTCCGGAGGTCGAGTGAAGAAGCCCGTAGAGCCCAGACCAGAGGCCTGGTTCCTGTGACTCCGGGCAAGTCTCTGGAGGCCGCAGCCTCGAGACCTCCATCGCCAAAGAGGCGCAGGACTCTGACGTCATCGTCTTCGGTCTCCTGCCCCGACTCGTTGCCTATCCCTGTTCTCGCTGTGGAGACAGGGGTAGAGCACCACGTGTCACCGGAGGACTCAGTACAGACCGTCGTCCGAATCCCACCCAGACAGACCTCGGTCCGACAACTGTTTGTCACCTCGCCGGACAAGGGCAGACAAACCACGAGGCTCGCCCTGGCCCCGGCCGAGCGAAACCTCCCTCCGGTGATGGCCGCGGCCCCTCCAACTTCGAGGTCGCCGCCTCAGTCACAGCCTCCGGCGAACCAGGACACGGTTCGGCCTTGGTCGGGTGACGAGATGGAAGATGGCGAGGTCCCTCGATCGACAAGATCGGGCTCCATCCTGTCCCTCAACATGGACAGGACCCCTTCCCATACAGGATGCGAAGTGGAACCTTCGTCCTCACCGACCGACAATGCAAGAGCGTTCGGTGAACAAGTCGGCCGGATGGCAAGGTCTCTGGGGATGCAACCCTACGTTCCCACGAGAGCCAGCGCCTGCCCCGTGTTCAGCAGGGTGCAGGTTGAGGAAGCGGCCCAACCACACCTCCCCATGCTGGAGCCACTGGAAGAAGTGGTGAAGGCCTCGTGGACGACGCCATCGACCATCCCTCCTACGTCCGGGCGTATCGAGGCATGGTACAAAATAGATGAGAGGGAGAAGAGCTGGCTACATGATCACCCGACTCCCAACTCGATGATCGTCACCTCCTCCCAGTCTTCGGGCCGAGAATCCGCAGCCCCCTCAGACCAAGAGGGAAAGCGGTTCGACACAGTCGGTCGAAAAATCTACAAGGCCGGACTCTTGCTGACCAAGATGGCCAACTACGGGGCGTGCATGGGAGCTTATCACCAGATCCTGTGGGAAAGGGCTCAACCCTTTTTCCAGGATCTCTCCCAAGAACAACAAACTGCACTTCTCTCCATCTCCCAAGAGGCGCAGTCGTTGGCACACCACCAAATCTTGATGGCCCGCCATACGGGGGACACCTCGGGAAAGCTGCTGGCCCACGGTGTCGCCATCCGAAGGCACGCGTGGCTGAAGTCTTCTGGTCTCTCTTCAAATTCGAAGAAGACCATCGAGGATCTTCCGTTCGACGCCCAAGGACTGTTCTTTGCGGGCACGGATGATAAACTAAAGGCCACTCACGACTTTAGAGTCCTGACGGCCAAACTGGATCGGCCCCAACCACAACCAAAGCCTAGGTACTACCAACGGGCGAAGTTTCAGCCCAGGCAACAGTACCGCCAAGCTCCACGGCCTTACTCGGCCCCTCAGCAGCAGCAACAACAACAGCCGAGGCAGCAACAGCAGCAACAGGCCAACCGACCCCGTCAGGGTAATAAATCAAGGCCTCGCCATAACAATGGCAATGGACAGTCCAACCGCCGCGTTTGACGGGGCGAAGGACGACACCGCCTCGTCGCTAGGTACCGCTGCCACCACCATGCCTCCCCCCCAACCTTCGACCTCCACCACCTCACCCACCATTCGGAGACCGCCTGGCCCGCTACATCGATGCCTGGCGTCGCATCACCTCAGATGCATGGGTTCTCCGGATTGTCGAAGACGGCTATGCCTTGGAATTCGACGAGCTTCCACCAACGGGGTTCATCGTCGAGACAGAGCCGTCCAGGGTGATCTTGGAGGAGGTCGACGCATTGCTTCAAAAGGGAGCGATTTCACAGCTCCCCCAGAGCAAGGAAAGAGGGGCATTCTTCTCACGGTATTTCACCGTGCCGAAGCCAGACGGTTCCCTGCGACCCATCCTGGACCTCAGAGACTTAAACGCGTACGTTTCGCCGAGGAAATTCAGGATGGTGTCAGTGTCGTCCATTCTCCCGCTGCTCCGGAGAGGAGACCACTTCACCTCAATAGATCTTCGGGATGCGTACTTCCACATCTCGATCAGGCCTGCCCATCGACGCTTCCTCAGCTTCAAGGTGGCAGGAAGGGCGTACCAATTCAACATCCTTCCCTTCGGCCTCGGGGCGGCTCCCGACATTCTCCAAGTGCATGTCGGTCGTGGCTGCGCACTTGAGAAGGGAGAAAATCTGATTTTCCTGTACCTGGACGACTGGCTGCTGGCGGCCCAGTCTCCAGATCTGCTGCACCAACAGGTCTCGACGGCACTGCAATTACTCGTCGTTAGGCCTGCGGCTCAACGAGGAAAAATCCCAGCTCGCCCGTCCCAGTCCATAAAGTTCATCGGGACGATCTTCGACTCCGCCGGTCAGCTCGCCTATCTGCCAGACGTCAGATTCCAGGCACTTCGACGGGAGGTCAACGCCTGCACCGGGCCCTGCATCACGGCAAAGCAGATCCAGGTCACGCCGGCCACATGGCGTCCACGGTGTCAGTCACTCCGCTGGCAAGGCTCCGATTCAGACCTCTACAGCGCTGGTTTCTCGACCACTTCGATCCGGTCAGAGAACACCACTCAAAGAGACTCTCTCTCCTGAGGACGGTCAAGGACTCCTCCGGTGGTGGATGTCCGAAGCCAACGTCTGCAAAGGGGTGCCTTTCCACACGTTGACCCCATCCATCACGCTGACGACCGACGCTGGTCGATGCTGGCCTGGGGGCCACATGAACAACTTGTCGATCAACGGCCAATGGTCGGCGGTGGAGAAGCTCCACCACATCAACTACCTCGAGCTCTTGGCCATAGCCAAGACTCTTCGGCCTTCGCCCCTAGTCAGGGGACACGTAGTACTGGTCAGGACAGACAATATAGTGGCCATGTACTACGTCAACAAGCAGGGCGGAACGGGCTCGAGGAAGCTCCTGGCCCTGGCCCAGAGCCTGTGGGAGTGGTGCGTCCTTCATCAAGTGACCCCAGGGCCATTCATCTCCCGGGAGTCGAGAACGTGGAGGCGGACTCCCTCAGCAGAACCGGCTGGTCATCCCACGAATGGATGCTGCATCCGGACGAGCTCCACCGTGTCTTTCAACGGTGGGGATTCCCAGACGCAGATCTCTTCGCATCGCCGGAAAACAACCAACTGCCAGTTTTCGTGCCAGGCTTGCCCCGATGCACGCCGGGGTTGCCTCGGGACGCACTCCTCCTCGACTGGATGACGGGGTTCTTCTACCTCTTCCCGCCGTTCCCGCTTCTTCTCCGAATCATCGAGAAGATCCAGCTCTCGGGACCGATTGCATCCTCATCGCCCCCTACTGGCCAAGACAAGTTTGGTTCCCGACCCTGCTCCACCTAGCAGGCCAGAACCACATGCCACTCCCTCACCGGCCAGATCTGCTGACCCGGGAGAAGGGGATGCTCCTCCATCCGGACCTTCCATCCTTGCACTTAACCGCATGGAGGATCCACCGCCGCCAGACGTCTCTCCAGCAGTAGCAGCGATCCTGGCAGCAGCCCACAAGCCGGCCACGTCGAAGGCGTACTCGGCTTGCATCGCCCGCTATGGTTCCAGTCTTCTCGATCCGCCGCCGTCTTCCCGCTCGGTCCCGGGCGGTACTACTGAATTCCTGGCGGAGTTGGTCGACAGGGGTCTGTCCATGTCCTCGGTGAAGACCCACTTGGCGGCCCTCACCTGGCAGAACCAGCAGAGAGATGGTCCCTCGCTGTTCCAGTTCCCGATGGTCAAGAGATTCCTGAGGGGTGTCAACAACACCCGCCTCCCGGTGCATCCACCTACACCGGGTTGGAACCTCGACCTGGTCCTGTCCTGCTTGACATCCCCACCATTCGAACAGCTGTCATCCATCGACCTGCGGCTCCTCTCCTGGAAGGTGGTTTTCCTGGTCGCCATCGCGTCGGCTCGTAGGCCTTCCAAACTGGCGGCGCTCCGGGTCGACAAGCCCTACCTGCTATTTTTGGCAGACAGAGCCATTCTGCGAACGGACATCACTTTTCTGCCTAAGGTGGTGTCCCCTGCTCCACGTAATCACCGACATTGTGCTCCCCGACATGGGGCCCTCCCACTCCGGGGACAGTGACTCGACGCTCGGAGCCTCGACGTCAGGAGAGCCCTCTGGGTCTACAAAGACTGATCGGCGGACTACCGTCGGTTGACTAGACTCTTTGTTTCTTACGCCACCGACAAGCTGGGCTTGCCGGTGTCGTCACAAAGACTCTCCAATTGGGTGGCTTCCCTGGTTGAACTGTGCTATCAGATAGCACGTCAGCCGTGTCCCCCTAGGGTCAAGGGTCGCTCGACTCGGGCAGTGGCCACGTCGACCGCTTTTCCAAGGGAATCCCTGGACCAAATTTGTAGGGCGGCCATCTGGGCCAACCCCTCCACCTTCACATCACACTACCGGGTAGACACCCTATTTGGAAGGGAGGCGGCTTTTGGTAGGTCAATTCTTAACCCCAAGGGCCCTCGAGGTGGTGCCGAGTAGGCAGCCCTCTCTCTCTCCCCTTTATGCACAGTTCGGTCGACAGTTACGGTCGGTCGAACTCTTCCCCTCCGGTTGCACTAGCTAACGTTCAAGTGTGTGCCGTGCCCCGGGTAGGGGGCACAGTCTACCAGTTAAAGCGCGCTTTACCCACTCACGGGTTCAAGTTGCACCAGTTGTGCACTTATGTTCTTAGTTGTGCTTGTTGCACTCACTGTTATGAGGCCTGTGTGCCTGACATGAATGGTGCTTGTTGCACTTATGCTGTGAGGCCTGTGTGCCTGACATGAATGGTGCTTGTTGCACTGTGTTTACAAGTGGGAGCCTGCCTTCCACTCATATTTATATGATTGATGTGTTATTTATTCGTGTTGTGGTTGTAATAAACCTGTTCATTTGTTCTAGAATTGGCTAGTTTGTTCCCACCTCCTTTACCTTAGCTCGGTAAATCTTCATAAGTGTGCATTCACAGAGCTCTCGAAGAAGAATGGTAGGTTACATACCTGTGACCATCTTTCTTCGAGTGAAGCTCTGTGAATCCACACGAACCCGCCCCGGCCGTCCCCACTCTCTCAAACCACCCTTTCCTAGTTGCTAATGTGGCGTAGGAATGGGGTGGGCGCGCATGGAGGCGCCTTTTATGCCCTCCGGGCCGGCTGGGCGGAGCTACCGCCAAAACTTTTCAAACTGGGAAAGTTTCCGTTGGAAGCCCGCGCTGGCGCGCAAACTTCATAAGTGTGGATTCACAGAGCTTCACTCGAAGAAAGATGGTCACAGGTATGTAACCTACCATTATTATCATCATCATCTATATATAAAAAATCCTTCATGTTGTCCTGACAGGTTTATAGACAAAGAAACCACACAAGGCAGACACACAAAAACAGCCCACGTACCCAGAAAACCCTACAAGGTATGTTTACCAACCAAAAAAATCTTTAAAAAATTTAAACAACAAGCTCAAAAAACAAAAATAATAACTACAACTCCCATGATCCCCCATGCTAATGCAGCACAGCGCATGTGCGTAAACAACTCCTGTGTGTGCAAAACGGTTTTCTCTCCTCTCCCCCCCAACTGCCACCACTGAGAAAATGAGATGAGGGCCCGCCATCTTCCCACAGGCCGCCCGGCTGCCCTCTCACCTCCTCCCGCAAATGCGGTCCCTTCTGAAGCGCCAAGGGTGCACACACGGCGTTGGAACGGGCGCAGGAGGATCTGGCGGCTTCCTCCATACCGGCCCTTATGGGTACCGGGGCCCGATCAGAGGATTGGGAAATGGGGCCGCTTCCTCCCTCGAGGCCCTTCCCACACCAAGGCTCCAGATCGCCACTGCCGGCCCTGAAACTGCTCCCAATGCTCCTGACACCAGGGACTGTAGCCTAGGGGAGGGCTAAGGCTCCCAGGGCAGAGGTGGCTCAGCATCGCACTCTCCAAGTGCTTTCCTGCACCGGGACTGGGTCTTGCAAGTGGATGGTCCGCCCCTGCCACGGTCTCTCATCCCTCGGACACATCATCAAGGAAGTTCCGGAGGAGGGCCGAGATGGCCGGCATGGCACCTCAGCCGCAAGCTGTGCAGGCAAGCAGGCCAAAAGACCTTGGATATGTCTATGAATAACGCCGGCTCTTTGCCTTACAAATAGAGGTGAGCTGTGCAGGATGGAGGGAGGGAAGGAAGGAAGGAGGGAAGAAGAAAGGAAGGGAAGGATATAAGGAAGAATGGGTGGAAGGAAGGAGGGGAGAAGAAATGAGTAAAAAAGGAAGGATAGAAGGAAGGAGGGGAGGGGAAAGGAAGGAAAGAATAGAAGGAAGGAAGGAAGGAAGGAAGGAAGGAAGGAAGGAAGGAAGGAAGGAAGGAAGGGAGAAGAAAGGAACACATACACACATACACACACATATATACACATAAAAATACAAATACACATACACACATCTGTACTTGCACACATCAACACATATACACGCATATACAGTACATATACAAACACACATATATATATAAGTACACACATATACACATATACATAACTACACACACAGTCCCAAGTTACAAACATCCCACAGCAACGTGTGGCCGGGTCAGCTAGTTATTAGGCATGAGAAAAAAGTTATGAAAATGAAATGATTCGTAAGAAATTCGTAAGAAATGCTACTTTTGAGTATTTCCGCATCTGGAATGCCAACCAGGAAGTGGACTTTCTTTATAGAACTTCGGGGCCCAGGATTTTTTTAAGTGTCGTTATTAGGTCGTAAGGGGGGGGGCACCCTCCTTCTCTCTCACCACCCTCCCGCCTCCCTTGCCAATAAGTATTATGGCAAGGCAAGCCCAAAACTCGCTCCTTCTTTTTCGGCTGGAAGCCTGGAAAAATGTAAACAGAGAGGTTTACTCAGAAGTAAATCTGCAAAAGGAGGGCACTTTGGATGAAGTGCCCTCCTTTGTGGATTTACTTCGAGTAAACCTCTCTGTTTACATTTTTCCAGTCTTCCCTGCCTCTCCTGCCTGCCAGGATCTAAAGCATCAAAGAGTATTGGGGTGAGAAACCAACCCAATGTATAATAGAATGAATGCTACTGTAAGTGCCTAATATTATAAGTAATCCAACTGGTCATATACCTACATTCCATGCACATGCAATAATACAGCAGTAATAACAATGAGTATAAGAAGAGGTAAAATTCAAACCAAGTATTCTGACTGTGGTCCCTCCTCAAGCTGTGAAAACTGCAAAAGGCTCTTCTCTATGAGCCCGGAAAAGCCAAAAGCCCGGGCACAGCGTTTGCTGCCTGGGTGCACACACATATATTCTTTGGGGGGGGATTTGCTGCAGAATCTTCTCTATGAGCCCGGGATTCTGCAGCAAATTCCCCCGGGAATATGTATTTGTGTGCACCCAGGCTTTTGGCTTTTCCCGGCTCATAGAGAAGAGCCTTTGCAGTTTTCACAGCTTGAGGAGGGACCACAGTCAGAATACTGCTTTGAATTTTACCTCTTCTTATACCCATTGTTATTACTGCTGTATTATTGCATGTGCATGGAATGTAGGTATATGACCAGTTGGATTACTTATAATATTTAGGCACTTACAGTAGCATTCATTCTATTATACATTAGGTTGATTTCTCACAAGATCTAAAGCGTGCCAAGCCTTGATGCGCTTTAGATCCTGGCAGGGCAGGAGGAGTGGACGGCTCTCCCTGCCCTTCTGCCTGCCAGGATCTAAAGCCTTGAAGAGGCTTCATGAGGGGCCAACTTCAGCTCTCCAGGTGTTTTGGACTTCAACTCCCACCATTCCTCACAGCCTCAGGCCTCTTCCTTTTCCTCTCAGCCTGGGCAAACTTGGGCCCTCGCTCCCTCAGGATCGGGGTGAGAGAGAGGCAGCGAGGAGCGAGGGGGCTCCTCCTCCCTTTTTTTGCTGCTCCAAGAATAGAATACCCCCCCTCCCTCCCTCCTTTGCTCCTCTTTCCTATTTGGAGAGTCCCATCTAGAATTCAGTGTGATTTATTCAAGTTTTGTTTACAACTCCCAGAAATCCCAGCCAATTTACCAGCTGTTAGATTTCTGGGAGTTGTAGGCCAAACCATCTGAATGCATGCGCTGGCATACGAACTACTAACGAATTTCGTTAGTAATACATTACATTTTAGAAATTTTTGGAAATTTTTTGTAAGTCTTTCTATTACTAATCAAAAAAATCCCCATTTGATTTTCGAATCACGATTTTTGGGTTCGAAACCATGCCTACTAGTTATTATTATTATGAAGTGTCAGGTTGCCAGGAATCTGCATTCTATTGACACCATAGTCTTTCTCTGAACCTGATGAGCTATAGGTTGAGCCAGAGGGTGCCCTGCTCCACTGCAGGAACCAGCAGAAGACCCATTGCCATCCTTCATTTGGTGGCAAAGAGACAAAGATAAATGGCACAGGCTACAATTTATGACTGTTTTATTTCTTGCTGCCTTGTCTCGTCTACTGACTTGCTGAACAACTTCTGGACTGAAAGATTTCAATTCTTGCTTCTTTGTTCATCTTCCTGGATACCTCGTGACTGGTCTGGATTTATTCCTTGATAGCTCTTACCCTCCAATTATATGTTTCCCATGTCACTTGCTAACTGAAACATAGGACAAGTGAGGCAGTCCAGCTTCCTTTCAGAATCTAGGTCCC
>JARBWK010003759.1:0-11686 GCA_030556195.1 Anolis apletophallus | reverse complement strand
CTTCCCACACAGAACTCCCAATAACCAAGAGAAAATGCTATAAGAGTTTGGTGGGCATTGACCTTGAGTTTTGGAGTTGTAGTTCACCTATATCCAGAGAGCACTGTGGACTCAAACAAACTTGGCATGAATACTCAATATGCCCAAATATGAACGCAGATGGAGTTCAGGGGAAATAGACCTTGACATTTGGGAGTTGTAGTTGCTGGGATTTATAGTTCCCCTACAATCAAAGTGCATTCTGAACCCCACCAATGATAGAACTGGGCCAAACTTCCCACACAGAACCCCCAGGAGGCAAGAGGAGGTCTCTACTTGGGGAAAGGGAGGCGGGCCTTCCCAATGCATGGAGAGGGAGAGACCAAGTAGACAACGGGTGGGGAGGGGGGCTGTTTGTAATTTTGTGCCTTTATCGAGGTAGGTTTCTTAGGGTTTTTATTCTTCAACACACTAGACTCTCCCACCCCCTTCCTGGAGGTTCCAATTTCCCACGGCACACCTGATGATCGCTCACGGCACACGAGTGTGCCCTGGCACACTGGTTGGGAAACACTGTGATAAATCACCAAATCTAATTAGCTATGTATCATGACGGCTTCATTCGATCCATGATACAATCCCCGATTGGCTAACCTAGAATGGATGTCACATTTAATTGCCCTCATTTGCCTTTGGTGACTAAGAATTTTTACTGCATGAGGAAGGCAAACCTTTGGTGACAATCCTTATGGCACATAGTCATACACATCCTGTTTCTGATCTCCCTCCTCCCTGCGATTTATCCATTCCCTGCTATCTATATAAATAAAAATGTAATGTTTGTTTGTGGGATTAACATAACTCAAAAACCACTGGACGAATTGTCACAAAATTTGGACACAATACACCCATCAGGCCAACAAGTGACCACCACTCATAAAAAAACTGGAAAACACAATTGAAGGGATTTAAAAAGTAAAAAAAAAAAAAGCAAAACGACACAACAGGGCATGTGCAAAATGACTCCCCCGGCAAACAAAATACACAATAGCATATCCACACTTTCTTCAAGACTACAATTCCCAGCATCCCCTAGACCAGCCCCTTTAGGAGAGGAGAATGATCCAAATGCACTGCTTCCAAGCTGCAAGCTCTCTTCTCCTTGGATTTATTTGAGAGCATCCCGATCCCTACATATTTTCAATTTCCTCTTCCTGGACTGCAATTCCCGGCAATCCTCCAGACAGATAAGATAGAGATAAATAGGTGGGTAGATAGATTGATCAGGAGGACTGCTGGGAGTTGCAGTCCAAGAATAGGTAGAGAATGAAGAAAGGGAAGAAAGGGGAAGGGAAGAGGAAGAGAAGGAGGGAAGGAAGGAAGGAGAGAATAAAAGGAAAAAGGGAAGGAAGGAATGAGGGAAGGAAGGAAGCAGGGGCGGACCTATCTGTTCCCGGGGGGTACGCGAATTTTTTTGCGCCCCCCCCAGTTGCTCCCGAGGGGAGCCCAGTGCGCATGCGCCAATCTGTGCGCACACGCACTGACTCTAGAGCGTGCCTCCCGCTTTGGAGGCCAGTGCACATGCGCGAAAGTGCACGCATGCGCACTGGCTCCAAAGCGGGAGATGCGCTCTGGAGTCAGTGCGCATGCGCAGAGCATTTTCACGCATGCACAGAAGCTCCTACAGGCACTATAGCGCCTGTAGAAGATTCTGCACATGCAGTGGCCTGGCCAGCGCGGCGGTGCGGCGCAGACCACAGAGCCGGCTGTGGAGGCCTGGCCGGCGCAACGGTGAGGCGGGGCAGGGCAGCGTGGGCGGCGGCGCGGAGCCGTTGCGGCGGCGCTCCCAGGTGGCGACGCCCCTTCCGGGACGAACCGGCCCTGGAAGGAAGAAAGGAAGGAAGGAAGGAAGGAAGGAGAGAAAAAGGAGAGAAAGAGGGAGGGAAATTTGGCCACAGCAACATGTGGTGAGTACAGCTAGTTAACAACAACAACAACAACAACTTTATTTTTATACCCTGCCTCCATCTCCTCGAAAAGGGTCTTGAGGTGGCTTACATGGGGCCAAGCCCAATCAACAGAGTTAAATATAACACTTTAAAATGCATAACATCAATTTAGACCAACATAAAAACAACATTATAACAATATATAAAACAAGCATCAAAAACAACAAATTAATCCGAAAAATTTCAATAAATCTTGTAATTGAAACATAATTAATAATGAAAATTCGTTATAACTTCTTGTTAGTTCTCAGCAGGGGAGGAGGTGCCCGCACCTCTTTCCCTGCCAAGAACTAATGTGCATCAAGCCTTGAGTTGCCTTAGTTCTTGGCAGAGAAGGAGGTGGCCGCACCTCTTTCCCTGCCAAGAACTAACACGAATCAAGCCTCCTTCTCTGCTAGAAATAAAGCGCGTCCAAGTGTCAAGAGGAGAAAGGAGGGTGCTGCGGAACTACATTACCCAGAAGCAATAGCATTAGCGTTCCAAATATCACGGGTATATCCAATAGCAGAGCAGCTCCCGCGATGCAGGCACGCCACATGTGTAATCGTGGGATGATTACAAAGATCCTTAAAAGATTACACGTGTGGCGTGCCCGCATCCCGGGAGCTGCTCTGCTATTGGCTGGATATACCCGTGATATTTGGAACGCTAATGCTATTGCTTCTGGGTAATGTAGTTCCGCAGCTGGACTACCAGTGTGTGCCTTTTGTGTGCTGCTGCCCTCCAGTCTCCTCTCGTGAGTTGAGAACTGAGGAGGGGGAAAAAACGACCCAATAATGTGCCCTTTAGAAAAATGGCGATCCTGGGTTCGGTTTTGAAACTTCACTTCTGGGTTGGACGCCGAGGGCCGATATAGGGTCAAAATAATTTCAAATACAAAATGTTAACGGATTTCAAAGTATTTAAATTGGAGATATCTACCCCTACTGCTCACCAAATTGCCATGGGATAGTAGTTTCATGCACTATTCATAATTACAAAGTCAAATTTGACTTGTTATGGAAGCATATTGTACTGTCCTATTCACTGTATAATCCCAGTCTAACTAATGTCACCTGGTTTACTCCTCTGTGAAGGAAAGGGAAGTCACAACTCAAAGGAAGTATATTGTAATTCTAATTCAGACACTTAACCTCAGCTGGAAATCTTATTCCAGAGATGAAGAAATGGCATATTAAATTTTCACTTTGTTCAAATAATATGTGAAAGAAATACGGATACTTGCATGACCAGAATGCATGTATTTTTTTCCCTTTCAAAGAAACGGAAGCAACAGACAGTGGAAAATTTATTCACAATGGAAGTATTAAACAGGATGAAAAACAGTAAATAGTTCCTCAAGCATACTACATTGGTAAGATTTATGTGCTGCCGAAGTAAGTTGTTGTGACACAATTTTTTTAAAAAACACAGAATTTTCCACAGCCCTACTCAGCGTGATTTGCCAACCTCAGTAGTACTTTGACAGCTAAATAATCCTATGTCATGAAAAAGAATATTTCCATGTCCATCTTTTCTCTCTCACCTGACAAATAACCCAAATCCCTTATAATTACAATGTCAGGTCATGCAAGTCTTTAATAAAAAATATCCAAATTGATGGTTATTTCCCAGAGCAGGTGATAAATGCTTCGAAAGCATTAGGGAACCACCAACATCTGACTCTGAAATGACACAAGAAATATAGGAAGCAGTTTTACAAGTCCCTGGTTCAATCACTATGGCCTTGACAAGTAGGTGAAGGGGAAACAGGGCAGTAAATCTACCCAGGGCTTTTTAACCCTTGGACCAAAAAACATAGTTCAGGTCTGTCTAGCGAGGAACCCAGTTTTCATTTAAATGTTCTGTTATGTATATATTCAAATTGCTATCGCTCTGGCTCCATCACAAGGACTAGGCACCACTGGATAAATGTATGAAACACAAACAGAAACTGTTGTGAATGAGCCTCCAGTTACTACAGGTAGTAGCATTGAGGAAGTAGCTTGGTTTGGGGCGCGGCTCTGGAGGATCAGGCTTCTACAGCTGGGGTCAAGAGAGTTGCTAGTGCTTCAAGCCTTGACGAAGACAGAGAACAGAGGAGAAAGATTCGGCAACTACTTAGGGATCCTTCTGAGGCTGATACGTTTGAAGGGTTTTCAGGGAATGCAGAATTACAGTCAGAAGAAAGTGATACGGACCTAGATTCGGCATTAGTGCAGGAAGTGAGAGGTGTATGCAATGCAGACTCGGGGGACAGCACATTTCTGGGGTTTCAGATGGATCAAGACTGGCCATCTACTCATTCAGAAGCTGAGGAGGGCACTTTAAGTAATCAAGAGCTTTGGCTAGCTTGGAGGTCTGGGCATGGTGCAACAGCTGCAAGGAATGGGAATGCTGCTGCTTTGGAGCAAGGCGGGTTCTCTGATGACTCTGATTATTAGTGCTATAAGAGAAGTGAGTATTTGGCTTGACCCTCACAGTGGTCAAGGAGTTGCTATTCTGGTTCGTGTATCCTGTGTTCCTGTCTTCCTGTTTCTTTGATCCTGGTTTCCAGATTACTTGTGAGTTTACTGGGTTATCTATCCACTTTGTTCCTTGGGTGAGCTGCTATGGCAGCTCTAGCTGATATTGGGAAAAGGTGGGGGGTTTTGGGATTCAATGTCTGCTTCTCTGTTTAGCTGCTGCCGTGTACCTCTTGATCTTCACTGTGACTGCTGTGAGTTTCCTGCTACAGAGTGTTCGGTATCATATTACATGGAGGGAGGGAGATGCTGTGTTTAATGGGGGCTGTGAATTATGTGCTTTCTGTATACTCAGCTCTTGTCGACCCTGGAACGTCTCCTCCTTTTCCATATGCCATTCTCCTGCCCTATGACTCCTGGGCCGGTTTTGGATTTCGCTTCATGAACATTCCTTGGATTGAACGTCGCAGAAGGACGTCTGGCGTTTGTTTTTGAGTTTTCTTCTCCACAGCATTTTTGTTTGGGTTTCCTGGGTTTATTGTGGTTTTTTAAAGCTGAAGTTTTTTGTTCATCCAACCTCCATTTGTTGTTATAATAAACTTTTGTTATCATTTTACTCCTGGACTCAGCCACTGCCGTCTCTGTTCCATAACAGAAACAGTTAATGCACACTTCTTTCTCCTCACTGTTTATAACAGTGTTTCTTAATCTGGGGGTTGGGACCCTGGCGGGGGATCATGAGGGGCTGTCAGAGGGGCCGCCAAAGACCATCAGAAAACACAGTATGTTCTGTTGATCATGGGGGTTCTGTATGGAAGTTTGGCCCAATTCTATTATTGGTGTGTTTCAGAATGCTCTTTGATTGTAGGTGAACTATAAATCTCAGCAACTTACTTACTCCGAAACAGTCAAAAACCAACTTACTAATGCCCTAAAACAGCATTTCTCAACCTGGGGGTCAGGCTGGGGGTCATGAGGGGGTGTTAGAAGGGTTGCCAAAGCATGAAAAAACACAGTATTTTCTGTTGGTCATGGGGGTTCTGTTTGGGAAGTTTGGTCCAATTTTATCATTCGTGGGGTCCAGAATGCTCTTCGACTGTAGGTGAACTATAAATCCCTGCAACCATAACTCCCAAATGTCAAGGTCCATTTTCCCCAAACTCCACCAGTGTTCACATTTCAGCATATTGAGTATTCATGCCAAGTTGGTACAGAACAATAATTGTTTAAGTCCACAGTGCTGTCTGGATGTAGGCGAACTACAACTCCAAAACTCAAGGTCAATGCCCACCAAACCCTTCCAGGATTTTCTGTTGGTCATGGGAGTTCTGTGTGCCAAGTTTGGTTCAATTCCATTGTTGGTGGAGTTCAGAATGCTCTTTGATTGTAGGTGAACTATAAATCCCGGCAACTACAACTCCTAAATGACAAAATCAATCCCCCTCCCAAGCCCACCCGTATTCAAATTTGGGTGTATTGAGTATTTGTGTCAAATTTGGTCTGATGAATGAAAATACATCCTGCATATCAGATATTTACATTATGATTCATAACAGTAGCAAAATTACAGTTACAAAGTAGCAACGAAAATAATTTTATGGTTGGGGGTCATCACAACACGAACTCTATTAAGTGGTTGCGGCATTAAGAAGGTTGAGAACCACTGGTTTATAGGGAGGATGATCAGAGTCTGATGTTCTGTCTGGGTGATGTAGAAAGCTATTGGCTTTCATGTCAGAAAACACTGTATTTTCATCTTAACTTTAAATGAGCTGTCTGAGAGTGCATCTACACTGTAGAATTAACTCATCTTAACTGCCATGGCTCATAGCTATGGAATTGTGGGAGTTGTAGTTTTATAAGGCAACCCAGAGTGCTGGTGCCTCAGCAAACTACAACTCCCAGGATATATTTATTTCCTGCACTTGTACCCCGCCATTCTCATCTCTGAGGGGGTACTCAGGCGGCCTCACAGCAAGCACAATTCGGTGCCATCACAGTCATAAAAACATTCAACAAATTCATTAAAAAAACAAGATATTAAATAAACAGTTAATTAAAAAGATGCCAATTAAAATTTATTTTCGCTTTGAGTTGCTTACATCTTCTTTTCACTTGCTGCTATTCAATAGTTGAATGTTTGGTCCCACAACCAAGTCTTGAGGTGGGAGGTGGGCAATCTGATGTCCCTGGGGAGAGAATTCCACAGACAAGGGGCCACTACTGGGAAGGCCCTCTCCCTCATCCCCACCAATCGCGTTTGTGATGGCAGTGGGATCAAGAGCAGGGCCTCTCCAGATGATTTTAAACTTTGTGATGGTTCATAACAGGAGATACGTTCAAACAGGTAGTCTGGGCCAGAACCGTTTAGGGATTTAAAGGTTAAGACCAGCACTTTGAATTGTGCTCAGAAGCAGATCGTCAGCCAGTGGAGCTGGCATAGCAGAAGGGTTGTGTGCTCCCTGTACACTGCTCAGGTGAGTAGCTTGGATGCTGACCGTTGGACTAGTTGAAGCTTCTGGGCAGTTTTCAAAGGCAGCCCCACGTAAAGTGTGTTGCAGTAGTCTATTCGGGGATGTAACAAGAGCGTGGACCACCATGGCCAAGTCAGACTTCCCAAGGTTTGGGCGAAGCTGGCACACAAGTTTTAATTGTGCAAAAGCTCCCTAGCCACCGCTGAGACCTGGGCTTCCAGGCTCAACGATGAGTTCAGGAGAACTCCCAAGCTGTGAACCTGTGCCTTCAGGGGGAGCGTAACCTGTGCCTTCAGGGGGAGTGTAACCTCGTCAAGCTCAGGCTGTAACCCTATGCCCTGTTTGGCCTTGCGACTGACCAGGAGTACCACTGTCTTGTCTGGATTCAGTTTCAATTTGTTCGCCCTCATCCAGACCGACACAGCAGCCAAGCACCGGTTGAGGATCTGCACAGCCTCCTTAGTGACAGGTGGAAAGGAGTGATAGAGCTGAACATCATCCATGTACAGAAGACATCAAATCCCAAAACCCTGTCCGGATGATCTCTCCCAGCAGCTTCATGTAAATGTTAAACAAAATGGGGGACAGTACTGATCCTTGTGGGACCCCACAAGTCAATGGTTGAGTCATGGCAATGAAAGAGATGTCAAATTGTATTCATTTTATAGTGTGTATAGATGCATCCTCTCCATTGGCACCCCGTTGTCGTGGGGGAGAGGCTTGCGTACCCTAATGAAGTTGTGAGCTATGCTGGCGGTGGCATAATAGCAACCGGTAGGGCCTCCTATGCCAGACAGGTCACAATCGAAGGGTCTGACAAAGAGCATCAATGGGCAGGATGGGCTCTCTAGCCTTTTGGCAACCATCCTAAGAGAAGGAAAACTCTACTTTCAAACCTGGGCAGATTTATTTATTTACTATTTATTTATTTACTATTTTTATATGTCACCCTTCTCAACCCCGAAGGGGACTCAGAGTGGCTTACAGCAAACAAAATACTGCCAGAGTGGCTTACAGTGTACATATAAAAATATTGCTGGAGTGGCTTACAGCAAACTGAAAAAACAACAATTAACATTACTGTCATAGCACAACATCAGCACTACACATCATATTGCACTACAACATATCACAATATTGTTAGCAATATTACATGTAATACAAATATACAAATTATAATATCACAATATAATTATTATATCACATTATCATTGGCAGTATTATACTGTGTTACATTACAACACCACCAATACCAAATGCATATACAACACACCATACCGTAGTCATACTATTATTATTATTAGTATTACATTACAATTATTATACTATAACATAATACAATATATTGACATTATAATATATTATATTAATTATAATGTAATATAACATATTATATCATATATTATTATATTATACTAGCTGAACCCGGCACGCGTTGCTGTGCCCTATGTAGGAGATGTGAGGAAGTGTGGGTATGTAAGGGTTGGTAATGTTGTGTCAATGTGTTTTGTGTGTGTATATATGTGTATGTGTGTGTATGTATGTGTATGTATGTTTGTGTGTCTCTGTGTGTGTCTGTATGTGTCTGTGTACGCATGTGTGTGTGTCTGTGTATGTATATGTGTTTGTGTATGTATGTGTATGTTTGTTTGTATGTTTTTGTGTGTGTATGTGTATGCATGTGTGTCCTTACGTTTGTGTGTGTGTATGTATGTATTTGTCTGTGTATGTACACTTCCCTCCTATCTTTTCCCCCTCCCTCTCTGTCTGATTTTCCCCTTTTCTCTCTCGCTCCCCGTCTCTCTGTCTCACTCTCCCCTCTCTCTCCCCCCCATCTCTCTATCTCTGATTCTCCCCTTATCTTTCCTTCCCCCCTCTCTCTCTGTCTTAGGCCTCCCCCTCTGTCTCTCTCAGTCCCTCTTCTCTCTCTCTCGCTTCCCCATCTCTTCCCCCATCTCTCTCTCTCTCTGATTCCCCCTTATCTTTCCTTCCCCCTTCTCTCTCTCTGTCTTAGGCCTCCCCCTCTGTCTGTCTGAGTCCCTCTCTGTCGCCCTGCCTCCCGCCCTGGCGCGCATGGGGAGGCAGGGCCGGAGACCGGCGATCCGCCCTCCGCTGTGCCCCCCGCGGTTGCAGCGGCGGCGCCTGTAAGAAGGTAAGGCCAGCGTGGTACGTGTCCCGCAGCAGCCTGACGCCACCCACGGGACGCGTACCGGCCCCATCCCCGGGGGAGGACGGGAGGAGGCAGCGGAGGGGGCGGAGGAAGTAGGCATGGCGGTGGTCGTCTGAGCCTGGTCCGGAAAGTGGTTGGAGATGGCGGAGAAGGCGTGTCCGGCCAGGGGACTACGGCTCCCAGAATGCTCTGCGCGGCCATTGTGGGCTATTTCCGGTGCTGTCTCCGCCCTTCTTCCGAGTGAGCCGCGCGGAGCCTTCTGGGAGTTGTAGTCCCGTGGTGCGCCGTTCTCCTCGCCGCTTAGCTGGCTCTCCTGGGGGAGGGTCGTGTGGGCGGGACCGCGGCGGCGTCCTCCCGGGATGTTGGTGTTGGCTTGCATGCGGCGTCCGTGCTGGTGTGGTCCGGGGGCCGCGTGGAGGATGTGGTTTCCTTGGTGTCAGGAATGTTTGGTAAGCGGTGGAGGAGGGGGGCATGGCGTTGGATGTTGCGCATGCGTGTTATTGTGATGGTTTTATGGCGGCCATGTTGTGTGTGGGGTTGTTTGCGCATGCGTAGTAGTTGTTTTGTTTTTGGGGTGTTTTAGTGGGTGGGTGATGTACCTCGGGGTGGGGATGAGTGGCCCTGGGTTTTGTTGTGTGTGTGGGGAATGTAGTTTTGGCGTGCATTTGCCCCGTTGCACGACCACTTCCCTTTTATATATATAGATTATTTATAAAATAATAAATAACATTATTTATTTAAACAAAATAAAATTTCTTATTCAAATAATTTTTATAGAATTATTTTAAACACAGCAAGACTTAGACAAAAGAAGGGGAGGGTGAAAATAATAATATAAAACACAAAATGGTGCTCGTCTAACCCTGTAAGGTCAACCATCTAGAGAAGGAAACTCAAATCAAACCTACGACCTGAGGACCTTGCTGCCACCATCCAAGCTTGCTAGGCCCCAGCAGATGAACCTTTGGTTTAAAGGGTGAGGCCAATTCTGTGCACGCTGCGCTTCAACAGAAAAATCCATTGCACAGGCTCAAAGGACTCATCCAACCTCCATCATCAACACACTTGTAGAAAGCGTGGGATGCGTCCTTCCTAAGAATCTTCATTCGCAAAGTAATGCCAGAGAGAGAGAGAGAGAGAGAGAGAGAGAATAGATGTAACTCTAGTTGCCAAACCCTAGCACCATAATACATTCAGCACCTTGAGAAGCATTTCAAAGTTCAGACTAAAATCCACAATAGATTTACCATTCACTAATTTCAGAGCTCCCAGATGCCATGGCTGCAAGGAACGTGCTACTTTGGAAAATCAAATGACCATATTCAACCTGGAAGTTCAACTCACTTGCAAGTGTTTCCTGTTCCTCTTCAAAATTATACATAGAAGGTAGAAAACTGTCATCACAGAAAAGGTGTTTCAGACTTGGACACGCACTATACCCGCTGAACTGTTTTTCATACTATTAAATGTGGGGTTTGTTTTTAAGAGAAATCAACCACTGTTTTAGCCTTGCTTGTTCAAATAGCCTTGAAAATTATGTGTTTTCTGTTATGCTTCAGGGTTTATGGCCTTGCTGTTTCAAATTTAATATCTCTTCCCATTATGAGTTAATTGCTACTAAAATAGTATGGCTGTTATAATAAGTATAATATGCTTGCATAGAATTCTTAGGGAAATTGCCTTTTCATAATGATTATTATTACTATTATTGAGAAGGGTGAAAATGGCATGTGGTGGCAACAAGTATGATCAACCATAAGGCTATGGATGGCACAGATTACAGAGTATAAAATGGCTATTACATATCTGATTGGGTTCAGAACAAGAGGGACATTAATTTCTGATAAATTTCAATTGCATTGCTGAATAGGTCTTGATTCAACTGCAGGATCTGTAGTTTGGTGAGGCAGTGAAGACTAAGGAACTTGTAAAACTACAACTCCCATTATTCCATAGTATTGAGCTATGATAGTTGAAGTGGTGTCAAAATTCATTAATTCTACAATATATAGCAGGGGTCTGGAACCTTTTTGACTCAGAGAGCCATGAAAGCAAAATATTTGGACATTTATTCTTCGGCGTCGAGTATTTATGCCACAGCGGAATAGGCAACAGAAATATAGAAGTTTAATTCCCCATCGGCCCAATAAACTCCAGTCTCTGTTCGTGTGAATAATGACACTCTCATTCAATTCACAAGGTAAAAATATAACTTTGTATTGAATTGAATTTAACAATAACAAGCTAAGCATGGAAAAACAACAGCAATTACAGCTACCTTCCTAAACATCCTTTCCTCACAGATATCTAATCCAAACTGTCCTCTTCAACGGACAATTCCCAACTGTCAGATCCCAACTGTCATTCCAAACTGTCATTTCTCAAGATTCCATTCATCAGTCTTGAGACAGCGCCATCTGGTGTCAAACATGTCACACTGCAGAAAATACATCTTGTGCTGACTCATGAATTGCCATTAAAAATGCAATAATCTGACATTTATTTCAGTGAGAGCCATATAATATATAAAATATATTTATGACATAAAATACATACTATGAGAAAAGGATTCTCCCGGCAGAATGACAAGACACTTCAGACCTGGCTCTG
>JARBWK010003758.1:0-11686 GCA_030556195.1 Anolis apletophallus | reverse complement strand
AAGAGACTCGGGTGGCTTACAAGGGACAAGCCCGTAAATACAGATGAAAACACAAACAATAAAATAAAATGAAACAAAATAAAATCGACAACAACCTCAACTAATAATTTCAGAAATTGGGAGGCTAAAACGAACTCCAATACCTTGCCTTGAAAATGGAATATTGGGGAGTGGCTTGTAATTATCCAATAGAGAGAAATTCAGAAAATGATCTTACAATTGCCTTCTTTGACATTGGGGAATTCTATCTTGTTATATGATTGAATGTTCCCTGTTCTCATCTTCATAAGAAGACAAAAAGGCCAAGATAATAACACATATAATAGCTCTAATAGAATCACAGAATCATAGAGTTGGAAGAGATCACAAGAGCTATCCAGTTCAACCCCCTGCTATGCAGAAACACACAATAAAAACATTTTTGAGAGATGGCCATCCAGCCTGCTTAAAATCCACCAAAGAGGGAGACTCGGCCATTCTCGGAGATACTGTATTTTACTGTTGAACGGCTTTTACAGTCAAGAAATTATTCCTAATGTTGAGGTGGAATATTTTTTCCTGCAACTTGAATCCATTATTCTGTGTCCTAGAGCAACAGAAAACCAGCTTGCACTTCCTCAATGTCCCATTTCAGCCTTCTTTTCTTGAAGCTAAACATTACCCAGCTGTTTAAGCTGCTCCCCATAGAGCTTGGTTTGCAAAATATTGATCATTTTGGTAACCCTTCTCTGGACACATTCTAGCTTGTCAATATTATTACTAAATTGTGGTGTTCAGAACAGGACTTTCCAGTATTGCTCTATTGCCAAGAGGCCTTAGCATGGCTGGACTGTTCAGCAGTGGAACTTTCTGCTCCGGAGTGTGATGGAGGCTCCTTCTTTCGAGGTTTTTAAATAGAGGCTGGATGGACATGTTTTGGGGGTGCTTTGAATGTGATTTTCCTGATTTTTGGCAGGGGGTTGGACTGGATGGCCCATGAGGTCTCTTCCAACTCTATGATTCTATGATTCTAAAGTTTTTCCACCCTTATCTTTGGTTGAATTTAGTGCAACATGGCAGAAGCCGAAAATGCATTAGAAGTCTTGCCATAACTTGCATCATTTGCAATCTCTATACCCATTTTTGTTCTGAAATGTAGTACAAATGCCAAGGGACAGGTAGGTTTATGAAAATTGGTGGAGAATATTTGGAAAACATTATGTGAGGCATTCTTCTTAATTACATGCCTTGAGGAAAGCCAACCAATGCACCTCTAGATATACCACTAGGCATTATTTAAAGCAAAAATCAAACTGAATTTTTTGATTTTGGCTGGGGAGAGAGATTTGAAGAATTGAAGCAAAGAGCTTATGAAACAAATAAAATTTGTGAGCAGGGATGAAGGCCTATATATCGTCAACTGAAAGAAGTACAGCATGATTTTTGCAGAAATGTGATGCAAGCCAGCATGTTTCTTGTTTACTTTTGGACACCATGGCATGTCTAGTCCTCCAAAGTAATCATTCAGAAATAAAAAACCTACAAAGCACATTGGCACCCTTTAGGAATTGTTCGATTATATTCTCAGATAGCCTACAGGAACACTTCTGTGGTTGGAAGGTTTCTTAATGGGAAACCACTGCCTCATTTTCTGAAGATTAAAAGAATGTCTGAACAACCACCAAAAGTAAACAACGGACATCTCTGGTGCAGCATCTATTATTATTATTATTATTATTCAGGGGTGAATGTGTGGTCTGAAAGAGTGTATGATATTTCTCCTATTCCACACGAACAAACATTAATATAAGCATTCAGGAAATGGGAGCTACTGAGTATCATACCTTTTAAACTTCTAGACTCTAGAGACTAAAACTTCAGCCTGCTAAACTAGGACAGGTGGACATTCCCCCAGTTCACTGACCTTTTGGCAAAACTTAAACTTAAAGAAGCTCAAAGCTCGGACACCTAACTGCCAAATGCTCCAGTTGTTTTTTTTTATCATCCTCTCTGTGGCATTGCTTTCCTCGCTGGACAGATGATATCATATTCTGTGAGCAGTATCAAGTGCACGTTAAAATTCCCTGTGAATTGCTTTATGTGGGTAAAGTCAACTGCCATATAAAGCAACCTATGGCTTGCAACTGAGAGATTTTTTTCATTGGAATGATAAAGAATATCTTGTGGCATTTAGTATGAATGTATTCCACCAAAATGTTTCCATTCTGAGAATCAATTAACTTGAACTAGAGGGACGCCGAATTTTATTACCCCCCCCCTCCTCTCTCTCTCTCTCTCTCTCTCGTGTGTGTGTTTGTGCGTGAAGAATATGAGATGAAGAAACTGACAATTTCGTTTTGGGGAGGAGAATGTCAAAATCCAAAAGACATGAAATTTTTTAAGTTGTCTTTTTTAAATGTTGCTGTTTTCTAATTTGAGGGAACAAATCTTGAGTCACTTTTATGAAGATCTTGAAAAACATATATAACAACAAACAAGACCACTATTTCTAAAAAGTATCAGATTGATTGATTGATTGATTGATTGATTGATTTTATTATTTATGAGTCGCCCCACGTCAGTGCTCCGGGCGACTTACATAAAACACATAAAAGTGTTCAATAGTTAAAAGCTAAAAGAATAGGAAAATTAATTAAAATAGTTCCAGTAACTCAGGTTAAGTCTGGAAGGTGTCCTTAGCCGTAAGCCTTCGGAAGAGCCAGGTCTTCAGTGCGGTCAGGAACTGGGGCATGTCCCGGATGGCTCTCTGATCCGCCGGCATCAAGTTCCAAAGAACAGGGGCCGCGATGGAAAAGGCTCTCCGTCTCGTGGTGTCAAGGCGGGCCTCACTCACACCTGGGATGCGGAGAAGGTCCCTGTTTCCTGAACGCGGCGACCTTAAATGAGCTGGTTTGGACAAGCGGTTTTTTAAATAAGCTGGGCCGGCACCATGGAGGGCCTTAAAGGTAAGCGACAAGATCTTGTGGATGGCTCTGAGCTCGACTGGCAGCCAGTGCAGGCGCTGTAGAGATGGCATCTCAGTGGTGTCCCGGTGAGGAGTCTGGCGGCTGCATTCTGCACTAGCTGGATTTTACGAGTGGTTGACTGCGGCAACCCCACGTACAAGGCATTACAGTAGTCCAGCCGTGATGTCACTGTGGCATGGACCACCGTAGCCAGCGCATCTGATGGAAGGTAAGGTGCCAGTTGACGTGCCTGGCGTAGGTGAAAAAAAGCTCCCTTACTTGTCTCAGCAACCTGGGCCTCCAGTGAGAGTCTCGAGTCTAGTATCACACCGAGACTCTTCACCGACGGGGCCGGGATCAGCGGCTCTCCCTCAAAGAGAGGCAGCGGAATGGGTGGCTCTGGGCGTCCCGGCCATTGAATCTCAGTCTTTGATGGATTGATCTTGAGTTTGTATGAGCGGAGCCATCTGGTCACTGCCTCTAGTCCTTGTCTGAAATTCTCAGGCACCGATGTTACACCTGGCTCAAGCTTCAGCAGAAGCTGGGTGTCATCTGCATATTGGTAGCACCAAAATCCAAAACTTCTGGCTATGCTTGCCAAGGGTTGGACGTAGATGTTAAAAAGCGTGGGTGACAAATGGCACCTTGGGGACTCCACAGTCCAGGTTGGATTTCATTGAAGCTTGGCCTCGCCACTCAACACGCTGCGAACGGCCCCGCAGGAAGGAATCGAACCAGGCCAAAGCTGTGCCTTGAATCCCAATGGCTGATAGTCGCCGCAACAGCAGGTCATGGTCCACCGTGTCGAACGCCGCTGTGAGGTCAAGCAGCACCAGGATAGCCGAACCTCCCTTCTCCAATTGGCGGCGGATGTCATCCGTAATGGCCACCAGGACGGTCTCGGTCCCGTGTCTGGCGCGGAAACCCGATTGGCAGGGGTCCAGGCTTCCTGAGGTTTCCAGGAACTCCTGTAATTGGATCGCTGCTGCCCGTTCAATCAGTTTCCCGAGGAAGGGTAGGTTTGAGACCGGACGGTAGTTCGCCGGCGCCGCTGGATCCAGATTCGCCTTCTTCAGCAGCGGGCGGACTCTAGCCTCCTTCAGCGCATCGGGAAAAACTCCCAGCTCCAATGAGTGATTTATCAACCCTGTCAGAGTGGCCGAGAGGCTCCCCGCACAGATGGGACGGGCACGGGTCTGTAGAGCAAGTGGTTGCCCTTGCTGCGGCCAGGATTTGATTAATCTCCTCTGAATTCAGGGCCTTGAACTGGTCGAGTTTCAAGCTAGGCGGTGGAGCTGTGTTCTTTCCCATCCCGCTCCTCTCCTCAGGTATAAAGGGTAAATCACGTCTAAGGGCAATTATTTTCTCAGTGAAGAAAACTTGAAATTCTTCCGCTGAGATAGCTGAATTTTCATTGTCTCTCGGCAGTGAGTTGGGCATAGCTAGGTCTCGAACGATCTTAAAGATCTGTGCTGGGCGATCTTGCCGCCGCTATTAAGGAGGAGTTATAGGTCTTCTTGGCCTCTTTGACCGCCCGTTCATATGACCTGCGCATGTCTCTGAAGGCTGATCTTGACGCCTGAGTTGGTTTCTGACGCCACGCGCTCTCCAGCTGCTTCCCGCCCGCTTCAGCAGTCGCAGGTCGTCCGTGAACCATGGAGAATGGACTCTTCGTGGCCGGATCAGGCATCTGGGGGCTATTTGGTCGATGGCTTTCGACAAGACTGTATTCTATCTGTCCACCCGCTGATTCAAGGTCCCACCGGGAACTTCCATCGGCTCAATGGCTGCTGCGAAGCAGCTGGGGTCCATATGCCTCTTCTGGCGTGCCAGTATAGGTTTTGGCTCTGGCCTTGCTGGTAGGGGATTCTGATGTCGACCTTCAGAGTGAAATGATCCGACCAGGGACCTTCGTTGTTGCTTGCTGCGTAACCCCTCAACCCGTACCCAAAGATTAGGTCTAAGGTATGTCCGGCCTGGTGTGTGGGGCCGGACTCCATCAAAATGAGACCTAATGTGTCCATGGATCGGATGAACTCCTTCGCTAGGGAGGATGGCATATTAGCGTCTGCATGGATGTTAAAATCTCCCAAAACAATGAGTCTTGGGAATCTAAGTCCAATCCGCGGCAAGATCGAGCAGATTGAGTAAGCTCTCCTTCGGGGTCCCGGGATCTATAGATAAGAAGAATAGCTAAGCACTCCTTCGCTTTTAGGGTGATTCCCAAACACTCCATGCCCGTGATATTCAGGGCCCGGATAACTGTCACCGGGATGTCATCCCTAGCTACTATACCCACTCCTCCTCCCCTACCACCAGTTCTCGGTTGATGGAACATCCGGAAACCCGGAGGGGACAGCTCAGGGAGAGGTATAGTGTCTCCATTCTGTTTCCAGGTCTCCGTGATGCAGTTAATATCTGCATCTTGCTCTATGATGAATTCATTCAAGGTGGCCAACTTGTTCAGACGATCTGGCATTGAGGAGCAGGAGTGATGAACAGGTGGGAGGTGGTGTCGGGGAGGAGCTTTGTTGGGGGACGGGTCGCAGGAAGGGGGATGGGTGGTGCTTCCTACTATTCCCATGGTTCCTAATTAGAGGTCGGCCCTTGAGTCCAACTTTCCTTCTACCTGTAAATGTTGGGATTTTTTTCCTCCGCATGTTGATGGACTCGTAGAGGGAATGTGGATACTGGTTGACAGTTTTCCGCCTTTGGCCCAAGATCTTGAAGGGCATCCAGTTTGCGGCAGACCCCGTGAAAAGGGGGAGTCGCCGTAGCAG
The DNA here is from genome assembly GCA_030556195.1 of Anolis apletophallus. Classification (NCBI taxonomy): domain Eukaryota; kingdom Metazoa; phylum Chordata; class Lepidosauria; order Squamata; family Anolidae; genus Anolis; species Anolis apletophallus. The sequence continues at coordinate 5,961 of JARBWK010003758.1, read as the reverse complement.
GTGGATTGTCCATATCAGAAGACCTTAGGGGCTTCATAGTTGTAATCTTGTCGTGCTCTATAAATTGGTTGATCGGCTTGGAGGTCGAACCGGTCCGAACTTCCTTCTCCGGACGGCTCTCCTTCCGACCAAAACCCACCCCCCAGAAGGTCCGTGAGCGAAACGACCTCTTCCGAGTCTCGTTAGCCTTCCCTCTCCTCCTCGGGCCATAGGGAGCCATGTTCTTACAAGGATGGCCACTCTGGCGGCCAGCTCCTACTTGTGGGCCAGCGATGTTCTCCCCTCTATCTCGCGAGGGGGGTTCGGACATCTGGCAATGGGCCAGAAAGAACTGATCTCGCTGGTCCGGCAATAAGTGGAGGCAAACAGGGGGCCAGACGTTGGGGCCTTAAGTTGAGGGGCCGGCCTCCATTATTTGTGGTTTCCACGTGCCCTAGGATACTGGTATCCACAGGGACTCTAGACTGAGCCGTTTTTGAGGATGATGGCTGGTAGTGAACCAGTGGCTCGGCTGCGCCTCATCTGGGCCCGTCTTCGTCTGGCCTGGCCCGGCCGATTCTTTTAGCCTCTTTTGGTATTGTCCAGTAACGTAGGGTGTTGGCGCTCAATCAGGGACGGCAGATCCGCTGGGAGGCGACGGCGGCGCCTGGGCCATTCCCTGGGGCCTTTGCCAGGATCTGGGAGATGTTTAGATCCTCTGACGGAGAGCCAGAGGGCTGCAGCTGCTCTGGCAGGCTCTGATGGTCAGTGCTAGGCATATCTGGACCCAGTAATGTACATGCCAGGGTCTGGGACATGTTTAGTGCCTCTGATGGAGAGCCAGAGGGCTGCAGTTGTTCTAGCAGGCTCTGGTGGTCAGTGCTAGGCATATCTAAACCCAGTGATGTACAAGCCAGGATCTGGGAGGTGTTTAGAGCCTCTGATGGAGGGCCAGAGGGCTGCAGCTGCTCTGGCAGGCTCTGGAGGTCAGTATTAGGCACATCTGAACCCAGTGATGTAAGCAGAAGGGGTGGGGCTAAAGACGCCGAGCAAAATGAGCTCGGCGCCATGTTGCCTGCCACCGACACCCTCCCTGCTAAGGATAGAGACCTCCGAGGGCCCAAAGCCCTCCATGGGCTCCACCACGGGAGAGCCGCCAGCTCCTGTCCTCTACGGCTGGTGGGCTCCAGGCCGTAGCACCGTCCAGGGCGGCCTGCGAGGCTTGTTCGCAAGGTGCTGGGGTTCCTTCTCCTGCTGCTCTACTAAGAGGTGCGGCCCTCCCGAGGGGCCTGGGAGCAACTCGCCCGGGGCCAGCGGGCGGCTCTCCCACCTCTCCTCCCTCAAGGTCCCGATGTCAGATCCCGGTCTGTACCACCTGGAAAGGAGCTGGGGCAGCGGGGGGGATGGGGAGGCGACTTCACGTCAGCTCTCCAGCTTCTCCCAGCCGGGCGACCAGCCGCTCAACCAGCCGACCGGGCGAGAAGGAGGGGAGGTGAGTCCACGTATCGAGTCTTTGCAGGCCCTAAGGATCGATCTGGGCCGGCCCCGTCAGCTCCAACGGGGAAGGCTCGGCTGCCTCCCACTGGATGGCAGGAAGGGTGGGGGCTCCAGTGTCCACTCCCGGTTCCACGTCTGCGCCCCAGGCCCGGCCAGGGGACTGGGGACTGTGGCAGATGGGTCCTAGGATGGTCCTCCTTGGCAAAGCAGCGGCGCCTGAGCCTGCCCGGATCCTGGCTGCTAGGGCCGACTCCAGGACGACTCCAGACGGCTCCGGCTGAAACTGTAGGGGGCTCCAACGGGGTGAGGGGCCCACCAGCGATTCCCCAGAGGCTCACCCCGAAGTTATGGAGGTCACCCTCTCTGCCAGGGGTGCCAGGAGTGAGTTAGCCTCACCAGCGAAGGTGTGGAGCCGGTGGAACCCGATAGAGTCCCAAGGCCCCAGCGGAGCTCAGGCGTTTCTGCTGCTGCTCAGCGCGGCCATTTCCATTTATTGAAGTCGGGCTGAATCACCTCAAGTAGTCCAGAAACAGCAGAGCTGGGTGGGAAGATTCAGGTCACTGTGGCAACTCAGCAGCAGCAGCAGATTAAAGGATCACAGTCTTTCTTTATGCCAAATCTATGATGGCACAGTTTCATTTACTTTCATACGATCAGTTGATAATGGTGATAAACCCAGTAGTAGAAATCCCAGGATTTTTGCTAAACTTTGGAACACAGATCTTGTTCATTACCATGGGCTGGAAAGCAAGAAAACTCAGGAGGGTGGCCAGAATTTTTTCATACGCAAACAGGTATATCCCTTCTCCCATTTTCTTTGCCCTTCTGTCTTTTCTTTTCAAAGAATCAGTTTCAGATTCCAGATTATCAAATCAGATAATCTAGATCAGGGCTGTCCAACTCTACGGGCCCAAGGCCGGAATTCGGTCACTGATCACCTGGGGGCCGAAGGGTCTGGCCTCCCTCCTGGCCAGCCTCCCCAGCCTCTGCCCTCACCTCCCCCAGCCTGCTCCCTCCTCAGCCCCACCCTCCGGCTCCACTTACTTTACAATTGACCTTGAGTTGTGGAGTTGTAGTTCTCCTCCATCCAGAGAGCACTGTGACTCAAATAATGATGGATCAGGACCAAACTTGGCACGAATACTCAATATCCCCAAATGGGAACACTGGTAGGATTTAATGCTTCTAATACTGAGTTATTTTGAACCACACTCAAATTGGGACACACCAAAAAAACCCCAAACACCTCAATGCCGTCAGGGCTTGATGGGGCCTCCCTTTCCCAGAGGTGGGTGGAGGAGTGCCCAAAGAGCCCCCTCCTCCCTCCCCCTCTCCCTGAAGGGAAAAAAGCCCGGGGAGGCGCAAAAAGCCACGTGCACCTTCACGGGGGAAGGAGCACAACAAGCGGGGGGCGTGGGGGGGGGGAAAAAAGGGGGAAAAGGAAATCCCTGAGGACCCTCCCCCCCCCAACGCCCCAATGTTTTTAGATTGATTGAGGGGCCGGCCCTTCCTTTTCCCCATACTGCGGGGCCCCAAAAGCCGGGCCAACCCCCGCCGCCGTTCCCCAAAAGAGCCCCGGGGGAGCCGAGGCCAAGCAAAACCGGGCGCGGTTTTCCCCCATCCACGGGGGGGGGGGCCTCCCACGGGAAAGGGGGACGGGGGGGGGTTTTCCCGATCACCCCCCTCCTTTTTTGGGGGGAAGGGGGGGCCGGGCCCGGAAGCAGCCGGAGGAAGGAGGAGGCCCCCCCGGCCGGCCGGGGAAATCCCGGGGCCCCAGATTTTGAATTATTGCGATTTTTTTGGGGCCACGGGGTTTTACCTCCTAAATTTCCCCGTTTGTGGCTGGCGAGTCTCGCGATGTTTGCCTAAACCCGAAGTAGGGTTTAAAAAAAAATAATTTATTTGTAGCCTTATTAAAACAAGCAGCTATAGGAAGGGGCTCGTGTAACGCCCAGGGCCACCTGTTGACATCCCTGATCTAGATTATCTACTTTGGAACTAGATTATATGAGTCTATATTGCCAGGAAATGCGCCTGTATGTCATTTTATACTCTCGTGATGTAATGTGCTTTTTATTGTGTTTTTTTTTATGGTAGGGCTGCATGATTTGAGATGCCTACCTATATTATTGTTATCCGCCCGAGCTCAGGGGAGGAGCAGAATATAAGACTGAACAATAAATAAATAAATAAATAAATTTAATCCAGTTCAAAACAATTAATCTGTATTTTTATAGTGGCAATGTAGATGGGGGTCTCAGTTTCACAATGTACCAGGTGTTACTGACTAGGTTTTAGTTATAAATAATTCAGATGGTATGCTTGAATCCAAAAAAATTACTGTATTGTTAGATATTCTCCCAAATGTCTAGAGCCCCTTTACACCGCCATATAAAATCCAGATTATATGCTTTGAACTGTATTATATGGCACGTAAACTCATATAATCCAGTTCAAAGCAGATAATGTGATCATTTGGTTTGATAATCTGGATTATATGGCAATGAAGAAAGTCCTCGAGTGTCCCTTTGTGATTGTTTTCTTGGTTTATTCTAACGATGGTCTGATGGTTCAGATATTTTGAAACCAATATCACCTTTACAGTATTTTCTTTTCCAAGAAGAATCAGATATTACTTTTTATTCATTATCCAAGCCTTATATCCAAGGCAGAAAAATCCTACACATTGGAGTGTGGCCCTCAGATAGCCCAGTTCAAAGCAGATATTGTGGGATTTTCACGACATTCTGGGATATAGGGCTGTGTGGAAAGGCTCAGACTTTGGGGTCTTCCTATCCCTCTGTTCTGTTATCCCTGGGATTGCCACATGCATCATTATCATCATCATCATCATCATTTCTATCCCTGTTTTATCTCCTGAAGGAGATTGAAAGCAACTTATAGGGAACTTTTTTCAGAGTTTTGCCGGAAAGTTATCCTATGCTCTAATCCAGGGCTGTCCAACTGGCGGCCTTGGGGCGCCCCCCTCCTGTTTTGGTTTCCTTTTGTTTTTTTAATTTTAAAAAAAAATTTAAAGGTGGCCCCGGGGGGGAGGGGATCAGGAGGAGGGGAATAGCCAGCCCTCCCCCCCCTCTTTTCCCCCCCGCCATGAAAATTTAGGGGGAAGAGGGGAAAGGGGCGGGACAGGAGGAGGGGAAAGAGGGCCCCCCTCCCGCACCACCCCCTTTCCCCCCTCCGAGGGCCTAAGGGGGTCCCCCTCCCTCCCTTCCAAAAACGGCAGCGGCGAAACCCTTCCCAAAATGAAATGGCGGGGAGGAGGGGCGCTTCCCCCCGCCTCCAGCCCGGGGGGGCCCGTCCCGGTCCCCGCTCAAAGACACGGAGCCGGGGAAACCTCCCGGCCGAAGGCTGGCAAAAAGGCGGGCCCCGCTTCTCCCACCAGCCACCCCCGGGTGGGGGGAGGCCCAGCCCTGCCCCCCGTCAGAGAGAAAGGAGCCCGGGGGAAAAACCTCCCGGCCTGGAAGGCTGGCGGGGAAAGCGAGCGGCGCTGCCCCCACCAGCCATCCAGGCTGGTGGGGGAGTTTTCGCCAGCTCAGAAAACCTTTCTGCTCAGAGAGACAGAGCTACCGGGCGAAAAACCCTTCCCGAAGCCTGGAAGGCTGGCGGGGAAAGCGAAGCGGCGCTCTCAAGCTCCCACCAGCCATCCAGGCTGGCGGGGGAGTTTTCGCCCAGCCCCGTGTCCCTCTGCTCAGAGATTGGAGAAAAGGACACGCAACCAAAAGACGTTGAAAATTAATAATCCATCATTCATTAAGAATTATCTCCAAGTCATTAATATAACAATCAAGTACCATACAGCCGTACTCACGAATAACACATAACAGGATAGACGGACCAGGAGGGTCAAACAATAGTCCATACAAATCAAGGGGTTATATCCCAGTATGAGAATCCAGGTCAAGTCGTGAGCCATAGAGTGCGTCGTAGGGGCCGGGTGACGAAGTCACCGGGTTCCCACCAAGCTCGCCCCACAGGTGCTTTTTAAAACCCAAAATTTTTTTTAAGGCTAGAGGATCCAATTAAACCCAAAAAACAATGAAAAATCCCCGGGAAAAAGCCGGGGGCCCGACAGAGTTAAAATTTTAAAAAGATTTACTATTAAAAAACAATGATAAAAACCGTTAGGGGCGGGGAATAGGGGCGGGAAACTTTTGGGGAGTAAGGTGAATAAATTTTAGAGCAATGGTTTTTAAGTAATTTAATGATAGATAATCTACTACACCAGAGTTTAAAAAAAAATTAAGAGAATTTTGGAAAGGGATCCCCTTATTTTAACCAGTGGGGGTTTGAAAGGGGGGAAAAAGGGGTTTCGCTCGTAAGAAAATTTTAATTTATCCGAGGATTTTCCCCCGCCAACGGCCCTTTTTTTCCTTTTCATTGGGGTTTTTTTATAAATTTAAAAACCCTAAAATTTTTGGTCGAGGGTTAAAAAAGAAACAAGTCGAATAAAAGAAAAACTGGGATTTT
>JARBWK010003757.1:0-11687 GCA_030556195.1 Anolis apletophallus | reverse complement strand
AGATATTTTAGTTTTTTATTTATTTATTTATTTATTTATTTTTGTTTTTTTTCCCCCTCCCCTGAGGCTGGGCCGGATCCAAACATAAAATAAAACACAAAATTAACAATGGAAAAAACGAATTAAAAACCAAAAAAATCATGGACATAGGCATGAGCGAGCCTTGCATTTTGGGCCCAAAAAGATTTACCTAAAAGAAAACTAAAAGGCGGATCCGGAAGTGAGTTCCATAGCACGGGGCCCGCAGAGAAGGCTCGTGTCTAGGGACGGGCGGCAGGAGCGGATCGATGGAATAAGCAAATTGCGCCTTCGAGCGTGTGATCTCGGGGGAAGACGGGGAAAGGCGGCCCCTCAGATACACAGGCCCCGGGTAAGGCGGGGTGCTCCCCTTTTTTAGCATGGGGGCTACTGATTAAAAAAAGTCCCAAAAAATCACCCCCCAGAAATGTAAAACGATAACTATTTTCTTTTTATTTATTTATATTTATTATTCATTTTTATGTACCCCTCCCTTTCCCGCAGGCTCGGGGAAAATTTTCATAAAAAAGAGTTATAAAACATCCACATTTCAATTTAATAAAACCCAAAATAAAACAGAGCATAAAAAAACATCCAACCACCCCATTTTTCCCCCACTGCCATATTACCACTATTATCAGCCAGAAAGTAAGAAGAGGCTGTTGAATGCAAGGCCATTTTACTCAGCAAGGTAAACAAAGGGAGCAAAAAAATCCCAACCCCCCATTTCTCCCCCACTGCCATATTACCACACATATTATCGCCAGAAAGTAAGAAGAGAGGCTGTTGAACTGCAAAGGGCCCTTTAATACTAGCAAAAAAAAGGGGCGAAAAAACATCCAACCCCCCATTTCTCCCACACTGCCATAACCAATATATTATCAGCCAGAAAGTAAGAAGAAGGCTTTTGAACTGCAAGGCCATTTAATAAAAATAAAAAAGGGGGCATGCAAAAATAATCCAACCACCCATTTCCCACATTTCCTTTCCCAACATATATTTCCAAGGGAACCGAGGGGGTTTTGGGCTGGCCTTTTTAAACTTAAAAATAAACAGAGACATCCCACAGAACAATAAAGCACCCCCCCCAAAGAAAAAAGACCGCCCTTTGAGATGCGGTGGAAATGCCCCCAAAGGCCCTTCCCCCTCCTCCGTGTTTTTTTCCCATCCGCCGCTGCGTGCCGCCCAAGAGCTCACAAGAAGTCCGAGAGGCAGAAGGGGCGTTCTGCGCATGCCCGCCAGCAGCCTCAGGGCGGGGGCTTCCCCCTTCTTCCTCCCTCCTCCTCCGCGCGTGACCGTTTTCCAGTCGCGGAAGGGGAGGAAGAAGGGAGCCCCCACCCCAAGACTGCTGACACGCATGCCCGCCAGCAGCCTCAGGGCGGGGCTTCCTTCTTCCTCCTCCTCCTCCGCGTGACCGTTTCCAGTCGCGAGGGAGGAAGAAGGGAAGCCCCGCCACCCCAAGACTGCTGACACGCATGCCCGCCAGCAGCCTCAGGGCGGGGGGCTTCCCTTCTTCCTCCTCCTCCTCCGCGTGACTCGTTTTCCAGTCGCGGAAGGAGGAGGAAGGGAAGCCCCGCCTGGAAGACTGAGGACGCGCATGCCCGCCAGCCCTCAGGGGCGCGGGGCTTCCTTCTTCTTCCTCCTCCTCCCTCCGCTGACCGTTTTCCAGTCGCGGAAGGAGGGGGAGAAGAAGGAAGCCCGCCACCCCAAGACTGCTGACGCGCATGCCCGCCAGCAGCTCAGGGCGGCGGGGCTTCCCTTCTTCCTCCTCCTCCTCCCTCCGATCGTTTCCAGTCGCGGAAGGAGGGAGGAAGAAGGGAAGCCCCGCCACCCCAAGACTGCTGACGCGCATGCCCGCCAGCAGCCTCAGGGCGGCGGGGCTCCCTTCTTCCTCCTCCTCCTCCGCGTGACCGTTTTCCAGTCGCGGAAGGAGGAGGAAGAAGGGAAGCCCCGCCACCCCAAGACTGCTGACGCCAAGCATGCCCGCCAGCAGCCTCAGGGCGGGCTTCCCTTCTTCCTCCTCCTCCGCGTGACCGTTTTCCAGTCGCGGAAGGAGGAGGAAGAAGAAGCCCCGCCACAAGACTGCTGACGCGCATGCCCGCCAGCAGCCTCAGGACGGCGGGGCTTCCTTCTTCCTCCTCCTCCCTCCGCCCCGTGTTTTCCAGTCGCGGAAGGAGGAGGAAGAAGGGAAGCCCCGCACCCCAAGACTGCTGACGCCAAGCATGCCCGCCAGCAGCCTCAGGGCGGCGGCTTCCTTCTTCCTCCTCCTCCTCCGCTCCGCTTTTCTCCAGTCGGAAGGGGAGGAGGAAGAAGGGAAGCCCCCGCCACCCCAAGACTGCTGACGCGCATGCCCGCCAGCAGCCTTAGGGCGGCGGGGCTTCCTTCTTCCTCCTCCCTCCTCCCGCGTGACCGTTTTCCAGTCGCGGGGAGGAGGAGGGAAGAGGGAAGCCCCGCAAGACTGCTGACGCGCATGCCCGCCAGCAGCCTTAGGCGGCGGGGCTTCCTTCTTCCTCCTCCTCCTCCGCTCGTGACCGCTTTCCAGTCGCGAAGGAGGAGGGAAGAGGAAGCCCCGCCCCCAAGACTGCTGACGCGCATGCCCGCCAGCAGCCTCAGGACGGCGGGGCTTCTTCTTCCCTCCTCCTCCTCCACGCAACCGACTGCTTTTCCAGTCGCGGAAGGGAGGAGGAGGAAGGGAAGCCCGCCACAGCCTCAGGACGGCTGCTTCCTCCTCCCACGCAGCCCAGTTAGAGGAAGAGGAGGGGCTTCCCTTCTTCCTTCCTCCCTCCCCTCTCCTCCGACCGCTTTTCCAGTCGCGAAGGAGGAGGAAGAAGGAAGCCCCGCCACTCCCAAGACTGCTGACAGCGCATGCCCGCCAGCAGCCCTTCAGGGCGGCTTCCCTTCTTCCTCCTCCCTCCTCCGTAGGGCGACCGGCTTTTCCAGTCGCGGAAGGAGGAGGAAGAAGGGGAAGCCCCCGGGCGCCCCCAAGACTGCTGACGCGCATGCCCGCCAGCAGCCTTAGGGCGGCGGGGCTTCCCTTTCTTCCTCCTCCTCCTCCGTGACCGCGGAGCTCCGGCGCGCGGGAGGAGGAGGCCTTAGGGGGAAGCCCCACCCCGAGGCTGCTGACGCGCATGCCCGCGCCAGCAGCCTCAGGGCAGGGGCTTCCTCCTTCCTCTGTGCGACCATTTTCAGGTCGCGGGAGGAGGAGGACAAAAGCCCCACACTCGCGCCGCTGACGCACATGCGCAGCACGCCCTGGGGGCGGGGCTTCCTAGCCTGGGGGTGGGGCTTCTCTTGGCCTAGGGCAGGGCTGTCCAACTGGCGGCCTGGGGGCCGTATACGGCCCCCCAGCCCCTTCCCTAAGGCCCCTTAAGCTTTTAAATAAAAAATAAAAATTGGACGAATGAACATACTGTCTACGCCAAAATAATGGCAAAGCAAATACGGTGACAGACTGGACTATGGTCAATGAATATATAGAATTAATGAAAATAGAGTGAAACATTCTGTCAAAAAACTACATGAAAAATATAAGAGCACTTTAGGATGCCCAATATTAAAGAAATAATATAATAATGCAATATGATATAGTAGGGAACTAGAACGGAAGTCATGAAACGTCTCCCACTCCCTCCCTTTCCCCTTTCCCTATGTGTTCATGTATGGTATATCTATATGTTTTGTACTGTTTATAAAATCTGAAAACCCAATAAAAAACAATTACAAAAAAAATAAAAAATTGAAAAGTAAAATAATAATTTTTTTAAAAAATACCGACTTCCGGGTTCGGGCAAGAATTGCAAGAATACAATCCACGCTGGATTTTGCTGTCAACGCGAGATCACGCCGCGTTGACAGCGAAATCCCTTGTGGATTGCGTATTCTCGCGATACTCTTCAGCTACTCTACTACTGGATCGCTGAGGCCCACAGACGTGATTAGGACCTTCTTCGACTCAGTCGGTCATCGCCTCTCTCGTCGTCCGGGTACTCCTGGATCCTGCGCGTTTCGAAAAGGTAGGCCGCAGGGGGCTCCTCAGGGGCTCCTCATTCCTCCCCCATCTCCCTCATGTATTAAATACAAAATTAAATATATTTAAAGATGAAATAAGGGGAGATGGGATACATTAAAATAAGGGGGGAGGGTGGAATTAAATATATTTAATATTAAATTAAAATAAGGGGGAGGGGAGGGTGGAATTAAACATATTTAATCTGTATACCTTTATAAAGCGGAATGTTTGTATGTATGTGTGCGGAGGGCGGGAGGGCGGAAGGCCGGATATGTGGCAGCCACTTTCACAGGCCACAGCGATATGTGGCAGCTATTTGCATAAAGTCCTTTGATTGGCCAGCCTTGGCACTCCAAAATTCTAAGGCACCAGACAGAGGGCATTGATAGCCACTGATTAGCCAGCATCCCAGAATCCAGGCCTCTACATTCAAACAACAGGATTTCTTCCCCACTGAGGGGAAAAAGGCACCATCCGCATTCCCTCCCCTCGTGGCTCTGTGAAAGCAAGATGGAATCCAGTTTTCTCCTCCCCCTCAGCTTTTTAGAAAATGGCTGCCTGCCATTCCGCCTTTTAAAGTTACCAATTACCAGCAGAACAGGCCAGAACATTACAGGCCCCAAAAGAGAGTTTAGGCAGGATGGCCATGAATGATGGGATTTGCATCCCAATTCACTTCCCAGAAAACACTGTAGCCCCTACAAATCACAGACCAGGCCCAAAATTTACAGTACGGCTTCATTAACTTGATTTTCCTGACTAGGCCTCAGTTAATAGGACATTGTGTATAGCCAGGCTCCAAAGAGAGTTTAGGGCAGGATGGGCCACGAATGATGGGATTTGCATCCCAATTCACTTCCCAGAAAACACTGTAGCCCCTACAAATCACAAACCAGGCCCAAAATTTACAGTAGGGCTTCATTAACTTGATTTCCCTGACTAGGCCTCAGATAATGGGACATTGTGTATGGCCTGAATTAACAGTAACCAACCTTGGCACACTGAGCACCTATGACCCATGATTCATTCTACTGCAGTTTGGAGTAGGGAGGACCATGGATTATGGGACTTGAAGTGCCATCACAGGTTATGAGATTTGTAATACTTTCAAACTCTTCATTCCCCACAGACCAAGGTGGCCCTGAACCACAAGACCAAACTTGGCACACAGTACCCCCATGTCCCACACTCCATCCTACTGCAGTTTAGAGGAGGATGGACCATGAAGGATGGGATTTCAAGTACCTCCATTCACTTCCCAAGCCCGCTGCGACCCTCATCCAGTGCATAATCATGACCACACTTGGCACAAAAAGCCCCCATGACCCAATGGACGTCCTGATGCAGTTCGGAGGGCGGACCACGGATGGGCGGACCAAGTACCTCCACTCATTTCACCAGACCATTGCCAACCTCATCCAAACCTCATCCAAACACTGATCGAGACCCAACTTGGCACACAGAGCCCCCATGACTCATTCTACATTCTGGTGCAGTATTGAGGAGGATGGACCACGAATGATGGGACTTGAAGTACCTCCCCTTACTTCCCAAGACTGCTGCGACCCTCATTCAATGACTAATGAAGACCAAACTTGGCACACAAAGCCCTCATGACCCACTCTACATCCTGTGCTGTTGGGAGGGGGATGGACCATGGCCAATGGGACTTGCAGTACCTTCACTAACTTCCTGAGACCACTGCAAGCCACATACACATCTAATAGGAACCAACCTTGGCACACAATGCCTTCCTCAAATAACCCGGGCACCGCCGGTCCTCAGCTAATATTAAATAAAAAATAAGGGGAGAGGGGAGGATGGAATTAAATATATTTAATATTACATTAAAATAAGGGGAGAGGGGAGAGGGCACCAGGGGAGAGGGAGGAGCTGGGGGCGGGGAGGGGGCGAAGCCGAGGAGGGGGAAGACCCTACGCCCCCCAGGTGATCAGTGACCGGAATTCAGGCCCCCGGGCCGGTAAAAGTTGGACAGTCCTGGCCTAGGGCGCCAAAAGAAGCTAATCCGGGCCTGCGACAGCAGGCTACACTTACTGTAAAGGTCGAGCACCCACCTCGACCCGGGCAGGCCTCGAACTCATGACCTACTGCTCAGAGAGATCTTATGCAGCTGAGACTTAGCCAGCTGCGACACATTCCCGGTGCTGAATGACTTCTGAAATTTTCCAGAAAATTTTTGAAACTTATTTGGAGGAATTCCTTCTGATGCCACATGTCGATTTCCAAGTACGAAGAAGATATGGTACGTTACGATGTTTAGCTCTTTTGTGTTTGAACGAAACGAGGAATAGTGTCGTTCCAACCGAGTGCAACGCAACCGGCACATCAAAGGCCATATGAAAGCTTTCCACGCCAAGAAGGAAGCGTACACGGAATCTGGGCCGGAGGATGAGTAGGCCGGGATAATGTCAGGTGGCTTGAAGGGAAATAAAAAGCAGAAAAAAATATAAAGCAGGATGATGCTCCGGGTTGACAGAATTAAGATAAATAACCGGAAAAGAAAGAAAGGCCCGACGGAAACCCCGCTGCCGCTGCTGCCGCTTCCATCGGAACGGACGTATCTGTTTGATGCATGTTAACACCTCGTAACAGCCACCCACCAACAAAAGGAACCAACTTTAAAGAAGATATCAAAGGGAAGCATTAAAAAGAAGAAGAAGAAAAGGAAGAAAGACAGAGACCCTACCAATAGGAAACAGACGCCGCATCCTGCTCACATTCGAAGAGGGGGGTCGAGCGGCTTCTTGAACCCAGATGACAGGAGGCAAAGCAGGATGCCGGTCGACTGGAGGCGCTTCTGGTCACAACAAGGTCCCCAAAGGGGGAGAAACAGGTCAGGAATGTGGGACCCAAAGGGGATGAGAGTTCATGAGATCCAGATGCCTCAAGTCCCTGTTTTATTGCTGGGTCTGCGAGAGGATTAGAAGGTGGACAGTCGGCAGAGGGTGAACGGACCTGAGAAAGGGTTGTTGTGGCTTTTCCAGGCTGTATGGCCACATTCCGGAAGCATTCTCACCTGAATGACGTTGCGCCTTCATCTATGGCAGGCATCCTCAGAGGTTGTAAGATTTGTTGGAAACTATTTATTTATTTATTTATTTATTTTATTTATTGTTCCATCTTGTATTCCGCTCCTCCCTGCAGGCTCGGGGCGGATAACAGTACAAAATTTGGCTGGCATGTTGCATACATGTCGCCATACAATAAAAACAAGCATAAAAACAACAACATAGGTCCCGAGAGTGATTGCATTACATATTATAGCATTCCCTGAACCAGGATACTGCTTATACAATGAGTACGTTCGATTGTTCGTCTAGCCCAGGGCTGTCAACTGGCGGCCCCGGGCCGGATCCGGCCCCGTAGCCTGTTGGACACGGCCCCACCTATGCCCTCAGCCACCATTTTTAAATTGGAAAAAGAAATCGATTTTTTTTTTAAAAAAATGGCGGCCGGGAGGGGAGGCGGGCAGGGAGGAGGAAGAGAGCTAGCTCCTCCTCCTTTTCGGCGCCCCCTCCTACCTAGGACGGGGATCCGCCCGAAAAGGGCAGAAGGCGGCGCCAGCAGCAGCGCGTCACAGGCCTGGCGTGACGCGCTGCCCCTTGGCGCCGCCTTCCCTTTTCAGCGGCTCCCGCCCCTAGGTAGGGAGGGGGCGCCGAAAAGAGGAGTAGGCGGCGCCAGCAGCGCGTCACAGGCCTGGCGTGACGCGCTGCTCCTGGCACCGCCTACTCCTCCTTTTCGCGCCCTCCCTTCCTAGGGCGCGGGCGCCGAAGGGAGTAGGCGGCGCCAAGAGCAGAGCGTCACGCCAGGCCTGTGACGCTCTGCTCTTGGCGCCGCCTACTCCTTTTGGCGCCCCCTACCTAGGGCAGGGGAGCCGCGAAAAAGGGCAGAAGGCGGCGCCAACAGCAGCGCGTCACAGGCCTGGCGTGACGCTGCCCCTGGCGCCGCCTTCTGCCTTTTCTTGCCCCTCCCTTCCTAGGGCGGAGGGGGGCACCGAAAAGGAGGAGTAGCGGCGCCAAGAGCAGAGCGTCACAAGCCTGGCGTGACGCGCTGCTCTTGGCGCCGCCTACTCCTCCTTTACGCCCGCCCTAGGAAGGGAGGGGGCGCCGAAAGGAAGAGTATGCGGTGCCAAGGGGCAGCGCGTCACGCAGGCCTGTGACGCGCTGCTCTTTGCGCCGCCTTCTGCCCCTTCGGCCGTTTAGGAGGGGGCGGGGCCTGGGGGCGGGGCCTGGGGCGGGGCCGAGCGGCCCCCTAGGTCATCAGTGACCTTTTATCTGGCCCTGGACCCCGTAGAAGTTGGACAGCACTGGTCTAGCCATAAGCCAGTCTAAACAAGGCGGTCTTGCAGGCCCTGCGAAACGGGATGAGCTCCGTAGCGGCTCGGGCATCATCCGGGAGAGAGTTCCAGAGTACCGGAGCCGCCACAGAGAAAGCCCTTTGCCTGGTTGCAGACAAGTGACAGGCGCGGACCGATGGAATCAGGAGCAAATTCGACTCCTCTGAACATAGTGATCTCGGGGGAATGTATGAGGCAAGGCAGTCCCTCAGGTACGCAGGCCCTAGGCCGTGTAGGGCCTTAAAGGTTAGTACCAACACCTTGAAAGCAATTCGGTACTCAATTGGTAGCCAGTGCAGCTGCCTAAGAATGGGCGTAATGTGCTCCCTTACCGGCGTTCCCGCTAGCAAGCGAGCAGCGGCATTCTGCACCAGCTTGAGTTTCCGAATTGTCGCCAAGGGAAGGCCGACGTAGAGGGCGTTACAGTAGTCTAATCTCGAGATGACCGTCACTTGGATCACCGTGGCCAGGTCGACCCTGGGGAGGTAGGGTGCCAGTCGCCTAGCCTGTCGTAGGTGAAAAAACGACGCCCTGCTGGCCGCAGAGACCTGAGCCTCCATGGTCTAGGCAAGCGGGGTGTGTGTGTATATCTATCTATTAGGCATGTTTTAGAACCCAAAAATGGCGATTCTAAAATCAAATGGGGGGGGGGATTTTTTTTGATTAGTAATAGGAAGACTTACAAAAAAATTTCCAAAAATTTCTAAAATGTAACTTAATTACGAACGAAATTCGTTAGTAGTTCGTATGCCAGCGCATGCGCATTCCAGATGGTTTTGGCCTACAACTCCCAGAAATCCTAACAGCTGGTAAATTGGCTGGGATTTCTGGGAGTTGTAGGCCAAAACTTGAATAAATCACACTGAATTCTAGATGGGACTCTCCAAATAGGAAGGAGGGAGGGAAGGAGGGAGGGAGGGGGTATTCTATTCTTGGAAGCAGCAAAAGAAAAGGAGGAGGAGCCTCCTTGCTCCTCGCTGCCTCTCTCTCACCCCGATCCCGAGGGAGCGAGGGCCCAAGTTTGCCCAGGCTGGTCATATACCACCATTCCATGCACAGGCAATCATGCAGCAGTAATAACAATGGGTATAAGAAGAGGTAAAATTCAAGGTCAGGGGTATTCTGACTGGTCTCTCCTCATGCGGTGCAAACGGGCTCTTCTCTTATTAGCCCGGGAAATTAGCCGGGAAAGCCAGCGTTTTCTGCTTGGTGCACACACATACATATTCTTTGGGGGATTTGCTGCAGAATCTTCTCTATGAGCCCAGGATTCTGCAGCAAATACCTTCCCCAATAATATGTATGTGTGTCCCAAGCAGCAAACGCTGGCTTTTCCCGGGCTAATTTCCGGCTAATAAGAGAAGAGCCCGCTTGCACCGCATGAGGAGAGACCAGTCAGAATACTTCGGTTTGAATTTTACCTTGTTATTGTTATTACTGCTGTATTATTGCATGTGCATGGAATGTAGGTATGACCAGTTGGATTACTTATAATATTAGGCACTTACAGTAGCATTCATTCTATTATACATTAGGTTGGTTTCTCACCCCAATACTCTTTGATGCTTTAGATCAGGGGTGCTCAGAATGGTGATCGGGATCACCAGGGTGATCTTCGGGCCTCATCCTGGTGATCTTCAGGTCCCTGACCAGGTTTTTTGCTGTTGGTCCTTTTCACGCGCCCCTGCATGCTGCAAAGAAGTCCCCGTCATTGCTCCTCCCGCTCCTGCTCGCGCACCGCTCCAAAAGCTCCAGAGTCCAAGAGGCAGAATGGGCCCCTTATTTTGGATTCCTCCTCCTCCCTCCATCCTTCTCCAGCCACTCAGAGTCATAGGAGACCAAAGGGGCGGGCCTGGATGACGCGATGCATGGCTGGCCACGCGGAGGACGATGCGCATAAGAAGCGCCCATTCTGCCTCTCGGACTTCTTGTGAGCTCTTGAGGCGGCACGCATGCTGGCGGCATGGAAATAGGAGCAACACAGAGGAGGAGGAGAAGGACTCTTTGGGGTCATTTCCTTACCGCATCTCACAGGTCGGTCTTTTTACTTTGGGGTGGGTGCCTAATTGTTCTGGGGCATGTCTCTTTGTTTATTTTTAATGTTTAAGAATGGCCTTTAGCTCCAAAGCCTCTCTGCTTGCTTTGTTCCTTGAGAAATATATGTGGGGAATATGGAAATGTGGAGAAATGGGGTGGGTGCTTGATTGTACTTTGGCATGTCTCTTTGTTTCCTTTTATTTTTAAAATGGCCTTGCAGTTCAAAAGCCTCTTCTTACTTTCTGGCTGATAATATGTGTGGTAATATGGCAGTGTGGGAGAAATGGGGTGGTTGGATGTATTTTTATGCTCTGTTTTATATCGTTGTTATTAAATTGAAATGTTGATGTTTCATAACCTCATTTTATGTGAACTGTCCCGAGCCTGCTGGAAGGAGCGGTATATAAAAATGAATAATAAATATAAATAAATAAATAAATAAATAAATAAGAAAATAGTTAAACATTTTACATTTCTGGGTAGGTGATCTTTGGGACTTGGTTTTTTAATCAGTAGCTCCCATGCTGAAAAAGTGTGAGCACCCCTGCTTTAGATCCTGGCAGGCAGGAGGGGCAGGGAAGCCTGGAAAAATGTAAACAGAGAGGTTTATTTCAGAAGTAAATCACTGGGAGGGCACTTCATCCAAAGTGCCCTCCTTGCAGATTTACTTGAGTAATCTCTCTGTTTACATTTTTTCCGGGCTTCCAGTCGAAAGAAGGAGCAAGTTTAGGGCTTGCCTTGCCATAATACTTATTGGCAAGGGAGGCGGGAGGGTGGTGAGAGAGAAGGAGGGTGCCCCCCCCCCCGTACGACCTAATAACGACACTTAAGAAAATCCTGGCCCCCGAAGTTCGAAAAAGGAAGTCCACTTCCTGGTTGGCTGCCCAGGTGCGGAAATACTCGAAAGTAGCATTTCTTACGAATTTCTTACGAAACGAATCATTTTCATAACTTTTTTCTCATGCCTACTATCTATGTCTATATCTGTATCTCTATTGTATAAAGGAGGTCCCGTCATGGAACGACCGTCCTAGGCAGAGAAACCTTACAAGGCAGAGACACCAAACTTGCCAACAGAAATAGGCCTCAGACAAGGTACGTTTGTAGCAAAGAAACTTTGCCCCCCAAAACCTAGAAGGCCCCCAAAACAACGATACAAAAAAACTACATTTCCCAGCATCCTCCGCGGCTGCCAACAAATCTCCTGGCCTCTACATTCTGACAACATGATTGGCTGCCAACGAGGGACTATTTGCATAATGCCTC
>JARBWK010003756.1:0-11689 GCA_030556195.1 Anolis apletophallus | reverse complement strand
AATTGGGATCTGGCCCGGAGAGATTAATAATGTTTATGGCGACCGCCGCTAGAATTACCCTCGCCAGGTACTGAGAGAAAGAAAAATTCAGATACGGACGAGGTGCTATACAAGCTTATGGACATAGCAGAGATGGACAAGTTGACGTTCTTATTAAGAAAAAAAACAACAAAAAACCTTCACAGATACGTGGAGCCCAAGTATTACATTATGTAAATAGAAATAAGAATATGGCCCTAAAAGGTTACTGGTTGTAAAAGATAGTTATAACATCTGAGACCAAGATGGATTGATATTTTGTATACCCTTGGGTGAAGTGAAACCATTTTGTTTTTAAATGTTTGTGTGTGTCGACCCCCAATCAGCACTCTTCCCTTGTTGTCACTTCCTCCCCACCCACCCCTATCCACCCCCCTTTTCCCCTTGATGTGTAAAACTGTACGTCTTGTTGTTTTTATACTCAATAAAACTTCTTTTAAAAAAAAAGTCCTGTATTTGTTGCACTGCCTATTCAAATGCCTGTTCGAACAACCAGGTCTTCACTTTCCTTTGAAATGCTAACAAGGAGGAGGCCGATCTAATATCTTTAGGAAGGGAATTCCATAGCTGAGGAGCCACCACTGAGAAGGCCCTGTCTCTTGTCCCCGCCAAACGTATTTGTGACGCAGATGGGATCGAGAGCAGGGCCCCCCCAGACAATCTTAATGTCCTAGTAGGCTCATAGGAGGAGATACGTTCGGACAGGTAGGTTGGACCAGAACCATTTAGGGCTTTATAGGCTAATCTTTATAGTTGCCACTTTACTTGGTGTTACCTTGATACCTATTTACACTGTTAACTGGTCTGGATTTCAAAATCTTTTGAAAAGTACATCCAGCCTTATGGAAAGTAAGATATGAAGCAAAACTCACTACGGGGTGTTTCAAAACATTGGATCAGATTTGAAATAGCTATATCTCTGCAAATGATATCAAGCAATTTAGGGCAGTTTGCGGATAGCGAGATCCGGCACTGGACTGCAGAGCCTGTGCCTGGCGAGGATAATGAAATCCGACACACAGATAGCGAGATCCGGCACCGGGCTGCAGAGCCTGCACCTATCGAGACCTAAATCTAAAACCCAATGGTCCCCAACCAAAGAAGTCTCACTAGTTGAAGCAGAAGCCACCGAGGTAATTTATTCAACCCAGTCAGAAAGGATGACAGCCAATACAAATAAAACATAAAATTTAGTATTTTGTGTTTCACACGCATGCCAAGCTGTGGCCGGCTTCATGCTGATTGACAGAGTTGGCTCTGACATCACAAGTAGCTGGAAGGTTTCCCTTCACATGGAGGGGCTGCACCACCCAGCAGCCAATCACTGAGCTTTCTCCGTTTCCAATGCAGATTTTGCCTCTCCAATGGCCGGTAAGGGGCAGGGTGGTCAGGAAAAACAAAGGAGGATTTATTTTTTATGAATGTGTTACAGTGTCTCAACCTCAAGACTAAAAAAGTGGGGCCATCAGGTTCCTGAGGGTTATGGCTTTGGTCATTGTATGTGGAAGGGCCCTCAATCCTCTGTGGCTCTGTTATGGCAATCTCTCCATATGTGACATGTATTAATGAGGTCGCTACAGGATCAGTGCAGACTGGGAAAATGTGATGCCATTTTTTTCTCCCATCCATGTAGAGAAGCCTCAGCTCTGTAGACCAACCCACCGAGGAACCTTCTGCACTGCCATATAATCCAGAACATCAAGGCAGATAATCCACATTATCTGCTTTGAACTGGATTATCTGAGTCTACACTGCTGTATAATCCAGTTCAAAGCAGATCATCTGGATTTTATACTGCTGTGTAGAAGGGGCCTAGGTGACTTTGGGCAAGTTGCAATCTCCCAGCCTCAGGGAAAGGCAATGATAAATCCCCATGATAGGGTTACCTAAGGGTTGCTTGAAGTCAGATATAACTTAAAGGCGCAGAACAACAACAATGTTCTCCTGGCAAAGAAGGTGGTTGTTTCATCTCCTAAACTTTCTCCTTCACATCATTATAAAAGGCAATAATATATTAGCCTAATGGTACACTGACATTGTGAATCGATGGGAACTTGGTGAGTTAATACTTACGTAAATTCCTTTGATCCACTTTAGTTGGGATTACAATTGGATTTAGGATACAGAACAGAATGACCTCATGGATGTCTACCATTCTTGTTCTCTGGGCAGGGATATTGCTTCACATGCAGTCTAGACATTGCTTAACTCACAGGTCAGCCAAGGCAAAACTCTGATGTGTCTGCCAGCACCCTTCCAAGACACAATGTCCATTCCACTGAGCAATAGTAAAGGTGGTGGGCACAACATCAGCCACATAAACCCCAGATTTGCATGGATAATTGGAAATGGGATTAAGACATTCCATTGCAATTGAATCAAACAATTGTATATATTCAGGAGACCTGTGAACCTGTAAAAAAAAGAATTTGTATGTGAGCTAAGCTATGCACAGCGGAACAGAATTATGCAATGTGGAGCTGTCTGGCTATGATGAATGCTAGTTGTGTAGTCTTACGGTACGTTGGGCACTTTCTGCTTTAATGTTTTGAATAATTAATCTTAATGTTAATTTTCAAAAATTCATCTGACTTTAATGTTTTAATGCTTTGTACTCCTTGTCTGTGACCACTACAATAAAACTCATAGTCTTAGGGAACAGTTCTATAAACCAATCTCTTTGTTATGCCATCTTTACAAAGTTCTGGAGATACTTATTTTGCATAGAATTCTGGAAAAATAGGCCCATTTCTGATTCCACAGCAAGCTGGCTTCAGGAAAGGCAAAAACTGCACATCGCAAGTGCTGAACCTGACTCAGCACATAGATGGACTTCCGGTCAACGCTCGCAGCGGTCGGTCGCACCTTTGGGTAGCTCCAGAAAGCCCAAGGGCGAATGCAGGAGGAGAGTCGGTGAAAGCACACTTTCACCCCAGTTGGTTCAGTTTCCGAACAACTGGCTGACTGCCCGAAGATCCACAACAAGGTGGGAACCAGCCTGGATAAGAACTGGCTTCCCCCGGGATTGAGGACTGAGAAGGGCAAGGACTTCCCCCGCACCAAACAGGCTGCAACGGCAGCTTGAGTACGACCGCCGGAGCATTTTAATGGGGAACAGTGAGTACTGAACGCAACGTGTATTCAAAGAACCCCCCCCCTCCCTCACAAAATAAATCCTAGTTGAAACGAGACCGAGGACAAGCCGCTCAGAAGCTGAAAAGGTTTAACTTGCCCCCGCGAAGACTCCCGCAGGAGGAAACCCGCCGTATACAATCCGTGGGGTTTTCAGTCACCCAGAAGAGACGGAGACTTTAAAACTCTTTAGAACATTTCTTTTCTAAGAGAAGTCCAATTTTTTGGATGACCGTGCTGACTTAACAGTGAGTGCAAGGTGGTGGAAGACCAACACCCTGTTTCAAGTCTTTATTATTTACTTTGACTCTACTCAGAGGGATACTACAGGAGCAGAACGGCATATCAGAAAACCGCCCTCTCTTAAAGGGACAGTCCTCAACAGATAACAACTCACACAGACCCATATAGACCTTTAGGAGCTGCAGCTGAAGCCCACTGCCTGCCGGAGGAAGAGAAGGGCGGAAACGCGGGCGGAAGCAAGTGTGGCAAGACGAGACGTAACGGGACGCAACTGGCAAGGCGCACTTGTGCTGGGACGCCGCTGCTCTGCTTTACGACGCAGCTAAACAAACTGAGCCACGGAGAAAGTTGATTGCCAAGGGATAGAAGGAGAAGCCTTCAGCACTACCGGACTTCACCGGACCGGACAAAGAAGCTCCCTTCTCGGCAGACCTGTCCGGACTGTTGAGAGGAGAGCAAGGTGAGCACTCCATCTCCCCGTCATTAGGGAGAAAAACAGTGACGAACGAAAGCGACGGTGGAAACCCGGGAAGCCCATCCAGGTTGAAGCACCCAAGCCAGAAGGCTAATCAAGGAGTAAAACAAAATAAAATAAAATAAAAACAGCTGCCAACCCGGCAGGTGCCAACGCGGTGTGGGAATGGCCACAAAAGGGAAGGTGGACATTATGAAAGAACAAGGCAAACCTTCCAAAACTCCAGGGAGAAAGAATTCAGGACAGACAGAGCTAACCCTGGAAGACCTACTGGCTGAGATCATGAAGATATCTGCAAGGCAGGTAGAAATGGCAAACAAACAAGAGGAGCACGACAAGCTTCTAAGGAATCAGGAGCATCTGATAAAGGAGGAACTGTCAAGCCTCAAGAAAGAACTAAAGGAAGAAATCTCAACAATTAACAACCATCTTTCCATCATGCAGAAAGAAATAACAGAAATAAAACAGAAAGGTCTCACGATGGAATCTAGACAAGGCTCTTTAGAGGAGCACCTCAAGATGAAATGCGGCATCCTGAATAAAATGAACAAAAGATTAGAAGACCATCAAGAACAACTGGAATATAAAGAAAAAGAATATGAATTAAGATTCCGTAACGTGGAGGAGGCGGAACAGGAGGACATCAGAGAGGTGATGGCGGAAATACTAGCTGAGGCGCTAAATGTCCCTCAGATTGAGGTATACAAAGAATTGGACAGGACCTACCGCCTCACAACCAATTATTCCAGAAAACATCAATCGATTCGTGACGTCCTAGTGCATTTTAACAGAAAGGTGCTCCGAGATCAAGTCCTTAGATATTGCTCCAGAAACTCACTATCCTACGAGAAAAGAAAGATTATGGTCTATAAGGAAATTCCGGCTATAACCCTGGAGAAAAGGAAAAAGTACTTTTTTCTGACGGACGAATTAAAAAAAAGAGGTATTAAATTCCGGTGGGAAAGAAAAGAAGGTCTAATGCTGACTCTAAAAGGAAACCGAATCTGGGCCACCTCTGAGGAAAAAGCCAAGTCCGTCTACAGGAAAATCATGGAAGAAGAACCATCTCCTGAACCCGGCAGGGGGAAAAAAGATACAGAGGAAGGAAGTGAAGAGGAGGAAGAAGCCGACCTGCAAGGGGGTGCAGAGAACCAGAGATCAAATCACCAGGAGAACCACTCCCGCACAGATGAAGGGGACGGAAAGAGACAGACGAGGCTCCAGGCACAAAAAGAACTGAGAAGGTTCTATAATGGGAATTAAGTGTTTTTGCAACAATTTAAATGGGATTAATATTCAGAAAAAACGGAAAAGAGTCTTTAATTTTTTGAGTAACAAAAACTTAGATATAATTTCTCTCCAGGAAACCCACATTCGGGGAAGGGATGCGAGGTACCTTAATTTTAAGAATCTGGGAAATCTGTATTACTCCTGTGATGAAAAGAAAAAAAGAGGGGTAGTCATGTATATAAAGGATTCTCTGAAAAGTAGCCTGGCGTTTAAGGACATGGAGGGAAGAATGGTGGGAGTCTTATTAGAATGGGATGCTAAAAGATCCTTGTCTGCAATATTTACGCGCCGAATGGGCCAAAAATTAAATTCTTAAAGGAGTTAAAGTGTAAGATAGAAAAGACGGAATATGATGATCTATTAATTATGGGAGACTACAACGGGGTGGTGGACAAAAAATTGGATAGATCCAGTCTAAAAACCAAAGATAAAAGAGCGGGTCAAATCCCACAAGAGGGAAAAAGGATCCTAGAAGAGCTAGGTCTGAAAGATGGGTGGAGAGAGCAGAACCCTACATCAAAAGATTACACATGCTACTCCAGCAGGCACTGCTCATGGTCAAGGCTTGATATGGCCTGGGCCACAAACAACATACTGACTAAGATAAGTAAGATAAAAATCCTACCGCAGCAGTTCTCTGACCACAACCCGTTTGAATTTCAAATAGGGCAGAAGAAATTAACTCCAAGGAAGTGGACACTTAAGGAAGATCTCTTGAGGACAAGCGACCAAAGAGAAAGGTGTAAGTCAGCCATTAACGATTATTTTGCTTTGAATGCTCACCAGGGTACTCATACCCACACAGTCTGGGACGCTAGTAAAGCCGTGCTACGGGGTTTTTTCATCCAGGAAAATAGCATACAGAAAAAACTAAAAAACAAGGAGGAGGCAGACTTGCTAACCCAAATTAAAGGGCTCGAACTCATATCAAAAAGGAACCCCTCAAATAAAGGATGCAGACGCCAGCTAAAGGTGCTAATGAAACAAAAAGAAAAAATTGAGACAGATAGGATTGAACGTAATCTAAGATTTCTTAATCAGAAACATTTCCAGAATGCAAATAAGCCGGGTAAATGGCTGGCGGCTAAGATCAGGAAAAAGAAGCAGGCAAACCATATCACTCAGATAATTGAAAATGGGAAAACTTACAACTCAGACATACAAATTAAGGATAGATTCCAGAAATATTATAAAAGGCTATACTCGAAGGATGACTCAAACTGGGACCAGGCCCAAAGGTACATTTGTGAGCTAAACCTCGATAAGATCCCAGAGGAACAAAGAGAGCTGCTAAATCATGAGATATCTAGGGAGGAGCTGAAAACAGCAATTAAAAACCTAAAACCCAATAAGGCCCCTGGGCCGGACGGCCACGGCACTTTACTATAAACTTTTTGAGGAAGAGTTAGCACCACATCTGTTAGAAACAATGAATGAGAGTATTAAGATCAAAAAACTCCCAGATTCCTGGCTAGAGGCAAGCATTATAGTAATCCATAAAGAGGGCCTGAGTAAATCAGAAACGAGGAATTATAGACCCATATCGCTCCTAAACCAGGACTATAAAATATACGCAAAGATCCTAGCTGAGAGATTAAAGAGCTTTCTGGGAGGGTGGATCAAGCAAGATCAGAAGGGCTTCCTTCCAGGAAGATACCTCAAAGAGAACGTAAGAATCGTAATAGACTCACTGGAATATTATAGAGCAAATATCCAAAAAAAATCCGCTCTGCTCTTTATTGATGCAGAAAAGGCCTTCGATAGGGTCGGCTGGAACTTCCTGCTCCTCCTTATAAGAGAACTAGATATGGGCCACTTGTTTTCCAATGCAGTTGAAGCAATATACACACAGCAATCGGCAAACATAATTATCAACGGGACACCATCAGAGAAATTCCAAATCCAGAGAGGTACCAGGCAGGGCTGCCCCTATCGCCGCTCCTTTTATACTGGCACTGGAACCTTTATTAGAAAACATTAGGAGGGACAAATCATTGAAAGGCCTGACAATATTCAAAGAGAGTCTGAAGGTAAGAGCATACGCAGACGATTTGGTCTGTTTTGTGGAAGACCCGGGAGATTCGATTAGTCTATGGTTCAATAAAATAGAAGAATATGGTAAGGCCTCGGGCTTTAAACTAAATAAAGAAAAACCAAAATGATAACGAAAAACCTAGATAAAAAGAGATTGAGGAATTGGAAAAGAAGGAGGGTATCCTCACGACAAAGAAAATAAAATACCTAGGAATAATCATCTCTCCAAAAAATCTTGATTTAGTAAAAATAACTATGAGACCACTTGGCGGAAATCCAAAGAGACTTGGCCAAATGGAAGTTTCTGAATCTCTCATTGGTAGGTAGAATAGCGTTGATTAAGATGAATGTACTTCCAAGGCTTCTTTTCCTTTTCCAATGTATACCAGTACTGTTGAATGCCGATATTTTTGAAAGATGGAATAAAGAAATCAGAAAATTCCTGTGGTCGGGCAGAAGACCAAGGATTAGCTGGAAAACCTAACGGATGAGACAGATAGGGGCGGGCTTGGGGCGCCCGACTTTAGGTGTTATTACGAGGCCTGCTCCTTAGAGTGGCTAATGGACTGGACCACGCTAAAGGACCCCATGCTGCTCGCCCTCGAAGGGTTTGACCTGAGGGCGGGCTGGCATGGGTACCTTTGGTATGGCAGAGCAAAGATCGAAAAAAACTCAACGCACATTGCTTTAGGAAGCCCCTCCTGAGGATTTGGCAAAAGCACAGAGAGAGACTTTTTGATAAAATCCCCAAATGGCTTTGTCCCTTAGAAGCGTATGGCAGGAGACAGTATGGGACCAATAGCCGTTTGAGATACGAAGAGATACTGAAAAGGCAGGGGTCGACCTTTATAGTGAAAGATCTCACGGAACTAAGGGGAGTGGATGGCAGCCTCGATTGGTTCCAACACAGACAAATTTTTGATATATATCAAAAGGATAAAGCCTTAGGATTTGAAGAATCTAATCAATTCTGGGATGTGGTGGCTGCTAAAGAGAAAGGGAAGATCGCGGCATTATATAAAAAACTGTTAGAGTGGAGTACAGAAGAGGAGACAATAAAAACCTGTATGGTCAGGTGGGCACAGGATTTAGGACATGCGATTCCCTGAGACGGTGGGAAAGGCTGTGGAGAAAACACCTTAAGTTTACGTACGCTACGATCTCAGGGAAAACAACATCAAAATGTTCTATAGATGGTACCTGACACCTGACAAAATCGCTAAATACTGCCCAGATTATAGCAATAGCTGCTGGAAATGTGGGAAGGCTGAGGGAAAGTATATGCACATGTGGTGGGGATGTAAGCGGGTGAAAAATTCTGGAAAAAGTGTACAGGGCAATGAAAACTGCGCTAGACATCGAATTTGCATTTAGAGCAGAGTACATGCTGCTAGGGCTGTTGGACTTTACCCTGGAAAAGAATAAAGAAAAATTGTTTATCTTTTGTATTACCGCAGCGAGACTGGTACTGGCAAAACGCTGGAAGGGCAAAACTCTCCCAAAAGAAGAAGACTGGCTACTTAGGCTACTAGACATAGCCAATATGGACTGTCTTACAGGAGCACTATCACAAAATATAGTGAGCACGGCTTGGTCACCAATTTTGGGACTTCCTGAAGAACAACAAGAAGATGGAAATTAATAAGAAATTTTATTTAGGACTTAAGTCTGACGGCTAAGACAAGGGGATTTATTTGTTCTTTCTTTTGAATATAACAAATTGCAAATCAGGACGGTCGTCCAGGAGTTGGAGGGTGGTGGTGGAGGAAGTCTGGGGTGGAGGGCGGGATAGGTAGGACGGGAGGGAGGTCCGGGGGGAGTGGATATCGGATTGTTTTTTTGTATGTATTGTTGATTTTGTCCATGTGTCATTGTCCTTTCTTGTTTTAATATGAAAATCCTAATAAAATTCATTTAAAAAAAACAAACAAACAAAACATTTACACAAATGACCAGCCATTGCCAGAAGGGACAGAGAGTTTCATCTATGCTGACGATCGTGCCATTACCGTTCAAGCAGGGAGCTTTGAGATGGTTGAACAGAAGCTCTCAGAAGCTCTAGGTGCCCTTACTGCCTATTACAGGGAAAACCAGTTGATTCCTAATCCATCTAAAACACAGATGTGTGCTTTTCATCTTAAGAACAGACAAGCATCCCGAGCTCTGAGGATTACCTGAGAAGGAATCCCACTGAAGCGTTGCAGCACATCCAAATACCTGGGAGTTACCCTGGACCAAGAAGCACTGCGTGAATACCAAGCAAAAAGTGGGCGCTAGCAGTAATATCATATGAAAGCTGACTGGCACAACCTGGGGATCACAACCAGACACAGTGAAGACATCTGCCCTTGCTCTTTGCTACTCTGCTGCTGAGTATGCATGCCCAGTGTGGAACACAGCTCACCACGCTAAAACAGTGGATTTAAACAATTCCCGAGGAAAGAAATTAGGGAAATTAGAAATCCAATGTTGAGTAATATATTAGAAGTATGGAATAAATACAGGAGAATGTTAATAACGGATGGATCAGCAATAACCCCAATTGTAATGGAAAAGAAATTTCCAAAGAATTTAAAACAAATAATGGATAAAAAGTTAAGGGAATTTTTTTAGATAAAATGGGGATTGGATAAAAGTAGGAACGAAGAAGGAAATGATTATGGAAGAATTTAGAGAAATAAAATTGACATGGTTCCATTGTATACAATTAGAACAATGGTTTAAAAATTGGCTAAAAACAATAAAAAAGGAAGTAAGGTTAACCAATTTGAACAAATAATACAAAATGGGAGGGATGTAGAAGAGCACGAAAACTTGAAAGGAATAACTAGTAAAATATATAAGATAATAATTGAAATAAAGGAAGGAAAACAAAAAATAACACCCTTAAGGAGGTCTGGGAAGAAGACTTACGGATAAAAATAAAGGAAACAGAGTGGCAACAATTGTGGAGACAAAGACATCTTAAAAATTTATCAATAAGGATTAAAGAAAATTATTATAAATTAATATGGAAATGGTACCTTACACCAGTAAGAATGGCAAATATAAATAAAATCTACTCAAAAACTGTTGGAGAGGATGCTAAGAAACAGGAACATACATACATATGTGGTGGCAATGTAAATATGTAAGCAAATTTTGGGCGAAAGTATTTAAAGAAATAGAAGATATAATGAATATTAAAATAGAAAGAAGTCCTAGTATAGCTTTATTATCATTATATAATAGTATACAATTGGGAAAAGGATAAAGATGCGATAACAAACCTATTAACAATAGCAAGACTGCTTATAGCAAGGAATTGGAAAAAAAGAAATAAATATACAAATAGAGGAATGGTACAAGGAAGTATGGAAACTGGCAATAAATGACAAGTTAACATGTATATTAAAAGTAAAAAGAGGTATATGGAAACAAAGTGATTTTTATGAGGTATGGAGAAAATTTATTGAAAAAGGATTAGAAAAGGAAGAAGGAAGGTTACCTCCACAAGAAGAAATGAAATTTTGGACGAATGATATGTAAAAGCAATGGCTTGGGGGGGAGAGGGGAGCACAGCGGTGAGGGATACAAAAATGTATAAGAATAACATAATGGCAGATGCTAAAGATTGAAGTATTGTACCTAGAAATGAATAACATGAATCTGCTGTAAATAGACATGGTATAATATTGTGTTGATAATGATAAAACAATAAAAATATTTTTTTAAAAAGAAAATTATCCTGCAATATCAAAAAAACCCCCCAAAAAAACAGTGGATGTGGCTCTTAATGAAACATGCTGGATTATCATGGGGTGTCTGCGCCCTACATATTCACAGATTCAGATGTGAACATCCATGACTTGAAAACCTTTCCCCTCAACAACACCCTTCCCCCAACCTTATAATTTGCCATTTTATATAAAATACACTATTTTACGCTATGCCCCTGTACATAATGGAATTTGAGCATCTTTCGATTTTGGTATCCGCTGGGGAACCTGAAACCAAACTCCATTTGAAACCAAGAGTTCACTGTGTTGTTTCAAGGTATCGTTAAAATAGGTATTTAATGATAGCTTGAAGCAATATACAGATATGCCATAGTTTACTTGTAATAATAATGCCCAGGAGCAGTTTTGATACTCATTATAACATTGGAAGAGCTTTTCAGCATGCTGACTGCCAATTGCAACTTTGAAATGCATGGATTATTCATTGACCCTCACTTGGCCAGTTCATGCAAAGCAGTTGGATAGCAGGTTCCTTCTCATAACCTGACTTATAGCCACGAAGAAAAAGAGGGGTTAAACACCAACGCAGAACAAACATATGACACCACATGTGCGTGAGAGCCAAGACTACACATTTGGTCAATGTATTGAGGAGATTTGCAAATAAAAACCAGCTGAGCCTGGTGCATTTGGTGAGTTATATCAAAATAAGTGATTCATACCCATGTTATGGAAATGAAGATTTTTCATTTTATAC